>JASANE010005779.1:0-40197 GCA_030248225.1 Trileptium ribeirensis | reverse complement strand
GGGCGACAGCCGGTATAAAAGAAAACTGCACCCTTCTAGAGCGGGACCAGTCGGGTAGTCGCACACAGAGATCGACGTGTTTAGTCGGCGGTTGTAGCCGCTCTTTCTTATGTTGCTGGTTTAGGGTTTTCTCGCGTTTTTCTTTTCGGTTTGTTTTCGTCAGTCCGGGTGGACTCTTCGACCTGCAGACGCGTGGAAGAGATCCGCCCGGGTGTTCCTGATGCTTTTGAAATCGTTTTGCTCGAGTTTAGGACCTGGGACAGCCCTCGCGGGTGCTGTGGCGTCCACCGGATGCCTCGCGCCCCCGCGAGTGCTGTGCCCGCGCTGCGGAGAGGGGGTTGAGTATTGGACAAAATTTGAGTCAAAATCATGTCAAAATTTCAACAAAAATGGGAAGATAATCTCGCGCCCGACTGGTTCCCCGCCCCCTTGGTCGTTGTTATCGTTTGTGCCCAGGGGGTGAATCCTTCAGTGTTCTACAGCGTGTTGCGTTGCTTATTTGATGGTACTTCAAAAAAAGGAAAAAAATTTAGCAGGTGTTTTTCTGACTACAACGCCTATGGTTTAACTTGACTTAGGAGATCGTCGGTCAAAATTTTAGGTAAAGGAATTCGTGAGCCGCATTCTGGGGGCTCTCGTTGTCTCGGGTGGACTCTTCGACTGCGGACACGTTGAAGAGGCCCGCCCGAGGCCTCGCCCAGAGTTTTCAAAATTTTCTCGCCTAGGCATAGAGGATGGGGCAGCCCTTGCGGGTGTTGGGGTGTCCGTTGAATACCTCGCGCTCCCGTAAGTGCTGCGCTCGCGCTTCTACTATCGAATAGGACCAAGGGAAAACTTAAGGTTAGGAACAGTAATGGAAATTTACGTGATCGGTATGAAGATACAACGAAGGTTAAGGTTCTAATCACAAACTTTGGGTTGAGGGTTCCGCGTTTCTAAAAGAGCCCAAGTGGAGCTCACCGAATACCAGTTCGTCATCCTAATTAGATTGTCAGCTTTTGAAATTCGTTATTGGCTTTCCAACTTTTGGGTCGAGGGAATTGCGGACTATAAAATTGCGTGGTCAGCGATTAATTTTTCGGGTTGTGGGTTCCGTTCTTTCTGTTGCTCGAGGGTCGTTTTTTTCCGTCACCGAAAATTCAAAAAAAAAAAGAAAATGGCGGCTATTACACACTATGTTTAAATTTTTGAGTACAGGTGATGCGGGGCCCTGCGGGAGCCCGGAATTTGTATTACATGTATAATATAGATGTTGTACTGCTCTTTTAATATTGAGTGTTCCCGATTGGGAAGAATTTTGAATGTGCCAAAAAATAAAATGGAGCAAGTAAACAGTTGAAGCGTGCAATTGATCTAGGCGAAGTAGATGTGATCCAGCCCAGTGCGCCTTTCGGAGAGTTAAACTCCATTGGGTCTAAGCTACACCCTTTTCCTTGCAAAATATATGGATCTAACTAACCAATCTTTGGCGCGGCCCGGGGTGTATTTATCTTTATCTCAACCGCCCGCCCACAGTTACTCTAACGATCGCCGAACGGTAGTACCGCCGCCCATCACCGCCTGCCATTCAAATCATTAGCCCGACCTCAAACCACTTCTTGAAAGGGCCACATTCCAGTTAGGCAAATCAATGCTCAAAGATAGGAAAAGAGGGAATAACGGGTCAACCTCATTACCTGTGAGCAGGCTTAGGGGATGGCCCTCCCTCAGGGGGACCTCCATACCATTAGACACGTGGGCCACTATAGGGGCCAGGCCGAACACCCTGGTAAACCCGCCGGCGGCCTGCTAAGCTAAGCGGTTCCCATCGGTCAGACTAGGGTCCACCGGGGAATCGTGTAAGCCGGAGTTGTCCGGGCACCATAGTGAATATTGAGAGTGGTGCAGCTGGGATCCCTTAGGGCCAGAACTGGTCCTAGTACACGTCTAACCCGGATAGCTTAAGTGCAAACATATGCATTAGCCACTAAGCCATTTAGGAAATGGTGCATGGACCTGTATGGCGTTACTCGAAGCGAACGAACGTCGCGAGTACATGCGTCAAAAGGAATTAAAAAGGTTACGTGATAATGTTGTGTAATAATGATAAAAAGGTATGATAATACTGCTTTTTTGCCGCCACGCTCGTGTGTTTAGATTAGCCCTCCTTATAGAGCGTTTTAAAAAATAATGCGCGTAAGAAAACAAAATTACTGCACATATTGTATTCGAAAGTAGCACCGGACACTTGTCGACGCTTGGATTCTCCGACAAATAAGCATAATAAGCGAGTAGAAAACATATGTGGGTTTACGCGACGGTGGGTTTTGTTTATTATTGAGAAATCGTAGTTCTGTGAGAGTACATATAGCATGATTGTGCTTTTGCCAAAATCACGAACCGAATCGTGGAAACAATGGTTCCACAATTCTTCTGTCGGTACAGCTTAGCCAACACGACCATTGGTTCAATGATGTAAGAGGGCAATTCAGAGCAGTGATTTAGCTATATATCTGTTCATTATTACAGTATTTATATAGATTTATTCATTTTGACCTATAGTTGTATACGATAACAAGTCAAAAGACATATCGCCAGAATAGCTATGTTTTCTGAATCTGGTTCTTCATGATTTCAACTGGATTTTAGCGAACTTCAGTTGTTTCGTAGCTACGAAAGCAAGCAGTTCTAAAAACCCATTTCGACCAATATTGAGGATGGAGCATAATTCTGACCGACCCTATATTCGCGTATTACAGTTATATATTTTACCCAATGCGATTTTTTCACGGGGAACCGAACACTCCTAACAAGTACTACAGGCCATTACTTGTATATAACTTTCAAGTTGTTTCATTTACAGTTGGCTGAACATAATTCTATCGTTCTGATGAGTGAGTAAAGTTTGGTGCACACACATGGGTTGTTCTTTCTTAAAGTCAGTTCACGACCTTAACATGCATGGCTGGACACAAATCACTATTTTACTTATGTTCGCGGCCACGATTTGTGACACCAGACAACAAAGGTGACCCTGGGGAGGCAACAAAATCATACCAACAAAAACATAACGAATACAACCGTTACACGGGTGGAGGTTAATAAATTAATTGCGGCTGGCCGGTACCCATAGCATCTAAGCGCGTGGAACTACAGGAATTTCAAAAAGAAAGGGCTTAAATTAAGCTATATGAATAAGAAAATTGATTTGAAAATTCGTCTCCATTGCAGTAGAATAGCTCAAGCTGGAGTGAGGGAGAGCAAGCCCCGTAGCAGTGGGCCTACATTCGAAGTTTTGCTGTTATGATCTGTAATATAGCAACAATGAAGATATATTTTTCGGATTTCCACAGTACATGTGAATTTAAACGACAAGATTAAATCAGTGAAATCGGTGCGCAACATGCTTTCATGCGAAAATTTGCAAAAAGAATAATGAAAATACTTATGTAAATTTCAGATAAGGCTTGCCTGAAACCTCACTGCAAACTATTGTCGAAACGAGCTTTATGGCTTTCCGAAAATGTGTTTCACAGATTTAGCAGAATACGGCATTGATCAAATTATATCAGCAGAAAAAGGGTATAACAAGGTCTTCACTTATCTTTTCTTTAAGGCTACAGTAGTGTGATATCTTTTTATAGGTTAGGGACATCATTTATTTGGCACAAAAAGCTAAAGAGACAAGCCCACTGGCCTTAAACACGTAACCTCTGGAACAGTAGATTGGAGCTCTAGACCACTAGGGCACGCTTTCATCAGTGCACCTTGTATTACATTGTGGGCCTTTTTGCCTGTTTTAAATGCTACAGATACGCTAAACATAATTAATTATTATCGTCGGATTTACTGTAGGAAATAGCAACCATTAACTAGCGTAATGTTTTTGACTGTTTGACGGATCGTATGAATATAAAATTAAAATATTTTAAGTAATTAACTATGGTAATACGAGGGCGGGGACTAAGAGTATCTACTTCAAATTTTACCGGTCTCTACAATTTTGTTTCAATTCGAAATTGCATGTTAATTACTAGAGGACAAACGCGGCGGAGTGATCAACAGAGCCGTGCCGTCCTACTAATCTAGAGATTAGGAAATCAACCCACGTTGGTACCGCTTTTGCATTTTCAGTTTTGCGTTTTTTGTTCCAACAAATATCCATTATGGATGGCCGCATGACGTATATACACACAAAAAATAACTGAACAGTAATTTTTTACATGATTTATCAAATATTTAGCTGTAGAATAGGATTTTACAAAAACAAATTTTCCATTTTTGTATGAATAATGCTTCATCGGTAAAAACTAGAAATTTATCAAAGTAAATTAGATATGGCAGAGGTCGAAACTTTGTGAGAATCGAGGGCACTGCTTCGTACCAGGCGTAACCACAATAATTTCCGAGCTGCCAGCATTTCCAATGAAAAGAAGTCAGCTATAAAAAATTTTGATCAGGTAATTATGAAGTATAAAAAGCTTCTCAATGGCTTAACTCAAGGCGACTGCCTCAGTGAAATCGTTCAATCAACACATTAATGATATAAATTAGATTTATTATGAATATGTATACTAAAATTAAGGCCACGTCAATATAAGTAGACAAATATTAACGACAGTCTTTCTAACAGTATAGCTCGTTTGGAAACGTAGTTCAAGCAGAATAGAGAAGACCCATGCTTACACTAAATACTAGTTTCTCAACAAATACATTTAGCGACGTTTTTCTTCTGTTTCTGGGAAGAAAAATCCTATTTTGTAGGCCAGTTTTACTTGTGAAATTCCTGGAATATTTAAAAAAATACATGGTCGCGTTAATACAGTCCTGCGATGTGGAACGTATAACAATATTTTTAACTCAACGCCCATCGTGTCATGTTGTATCTCTCGGTGTCAATCCAAGCAAAAAATTTATCGGAATTCGTGAAGATTTTTGTTTTAAAGGAATCAGTTAACCATTAGTAGCTATCGATATTTTAACCGCAGTAGCTATGTATTTGTAAAATTTATTTTTCACCCGTATAATAAAAATGGAACGCAAAAATAAAATAGGCATATTCTATGTTCCAATAAATAGACAGAAACAATCAACGAAAATGAAATATAATGTGGACAGCATAAAAGTCTTGGACGTCAAATTCATATGTAGGCCTTAATTTTCTGCCGAGTTGCATAACCCAGCATTCCGGTCATGCACCTCATATCGTTAACCCTACAGACAGACCAAGTTTACACAATTATATTTTAACTGAGCTCGAAAATGTTTAGTAAGATTAAAAACCCCAATTACGCTAAAGTTTGAGACAAAATATAAGGGTACGTTGTCGTTAATAGCTAGTTTTATTCAGCAATATCGCCAGCAAATTTTTTCAAACGTAAAGGACCAAGAGGAATATTACAGTCTCAAAAAATTAACATTAACGTTTATAACCATGTATTGCTATTCTGTAACCATATGTACGGATGTGACAAAAACTTGAACGAGGTCGATCACACATGTTGATAGGAATTTCCCGTGTGTGCGTCGGACACCCTCGCTGCGAAGCGCCATCCTCCACTCCCCCCACGTCAAATCGCCCGACCCCAGGATGGCGGGCGAAGCAGGCGCAAAACCGACAGGCGGCGCCGAATGAGAATATCTTTGATATATTTGATTTTTTTTCATCTTCGATTTCGCAGTTTTGCCCGCTCAAATCGACTTCAGGAACCGCCTTCCAATATAATCAATGCAATGAAATATTTTAGTAAAGATTTGTACTTATAAGTATATATCTGAATCAGGATATCATGAGAAAGTAAGCGTAACCTGGGTCTTCTGACCATCCTATATCTTTATTTTGATAAGTTTGCGTTACTGGACGGTTTTTAGTCAACCATAAATAAACTATAAATGTTCTGTACGCGAACAGCAAAGTTGTTCGTTAACGAAATTTTTACCGGATTTGAATCAAAAAAGAATTATGTTCGCGAACAATAAACTCGTAGACCGTATGGCCGTTAACCTTTATACCGTCACGTAACATAATTTTGTCCGCAAACAAAACGAATTCTGATTCAAAATATTAAGCCATAATTTGTTGATTCCTGCTAACTTGTAAAGCGGGGAAAACGTAGCAAATACTACTGCTTTGCGCTTAACGATCTTTCCATCGTCGCAGATTCAGGTCTTTCAACCAATTTAAAGTCCCACGATAGCAATTATGCACCGGCCAGTTTAGTCAAACCGAAGAACTTTTTTAGTTCTTCTTCCAATGACCAAAAAACCCAAAACTTTTGAAATTTATATATTACAAATTTTAGGAAAACGTATAATTCTAAAAGTGATTTTTCGCTGTAGGACCCAAAATTTGCCCTATTCCATGAATATCAAGAAATACAATAGTTTTTATTGTAGTCAGCGACAACGAAACCTATAGACGCATTCTAATGACCAACATACTTCGATATTGAAAAGTTGGCGAAATGTAACTATTTTTTTAATTTTTATAACCTTAATTATATTTTAATTTTTAAATGTCAAAATTTACCAAATTTTCCTCCCGCTAATAATAACCAACCTAATCTTGTGTAACCAACGCGTTTAAAGGGTTAAATAAGACTATAATCCTATAATTCACCCCCAAGAAGCAAAGAACTTGCTTTGTAAAAATTTTGAAAATTTCACTTTTATGAGATATTTTTAAACTTTAGCTAAAAAAAGACTGCTCTAACAAAAATGAAAGAGAGGATTCGGGTATTTGTTTCCATTTTTCGATCCGATGCCTCTGACAAGCGTTATAACCACTAAACTAAGCGTTATAAAAAGTAGGTGCATAACTACATTTGATTACGCGTCGAATGAAAAACTTGCGAAAATATAACAGTGAGGTGAAGAGTTATATAAAGAACAGACCGAGAAAAAAGAATTTTCTCCCCATTAAACTCTGTATGAGAAAACTCCGCTCGCTAAAGGTCGCTCCGTTTCAATAAATCAGTAATTCTCAGTTAGTAATGAACCGAATCCGACTTCGCATGAATTCACAACACTGGTTCAATCGCATAAGGTATAGGCAACCTTCATCCTAACTTTAATCACACATGTGCGCGTTGTTGGCAGAACACTATTGTCCTGTGTGCCACAGTTAGTTCACGTCGCCAACCTTCCTTGATCTTGCGATCCTTTTCCCAACAGCTTTGTACAGCGGTTCGCCGTTCGGAGGATGATACGTGACAATAGCTACAGAAAGAAATATCGTCGCCAATATTCCAACCACTGCCGTAATCCCGACAAAACTTTTTGACATCATCGAAACATCGTACAGGAAACAAGCTTTACGGCCACGACCAGTTGCTTGAACTAGACAAGCTTTGTCCATCAAGCGACCCACTATTATTGGTCCCGGTATTACGATTAGCTTAAGAACGACGTTATGAATACCCATCGCTAAACTGCGTTGATCGAATGGAACGCAGCGCAGCAAAGCTTGAATCGTTGGAGTACCGCCGATGCTTCCGATGAACGAGCTCAAAGCTAAAATCGCAAATGACATATTTATCTAGAATGTCAGTTCATTAGTTTTAGAATTCGTCTTTCCTCTACCTGACTAAAAGAAAAATTATATATTACTTTCGGCCCATGATGTTATTGGCGATATAGTGATAAAAATAAACTGCACAAAAAATTATATAACAGATAGGTGCCTTTAGAGTGCGTAGGGGGTAATCCTTCGAAAACAATTTTCTCGAAAAATGTACAATTTTAATTATTACACGATCCGCATTGCGGAGCTCAATCGGTTTATCGGTTAATGAGTTATTTCCATTCATGTGAAGTCCTAAGCCCAAACGCTAAACATAATTCTGAGCATAAGTCGTTAATCCGTTAACCAACTCCACCGAATTTACCACAACCGCCATTAGAGTCAGCTCGTTAATACGGTTAAATTGATATGTAAATTTATGCATTTATCCATAAAAAGTTTCTTACGAAAACGTTGAGTACCGAGCGAACTGGGAACCCATCAAAATCGAAAAATATCTTTCGTCATAAATATGATCGAAATAGATATTTTCTGGTCCGGCTCCTCAAACTGAGTCAAATTATACAAAAATTATCGCTGTATATTCAAAATTGACCAATTTGGCTCGGGAAGCTAAACGAAAAGATTCAAAATTTGTTAATGCTCATAATTTGCATTACGATCTTTCTCAGGGTACAAGAAAGAAACCTTTTTCAATAATAGCCATCCTATGGCATATCCACTATAGCAATTGTCCTTTATCACTGTCGCTACGAAAACACGCATTCTAAAAATTATATTTTAATATGCCAGTTTTTCTCACAAAGCCGTACAACCTAAAAACCTACTGTGATTGACATAGATGTAGTGTTAAACAAAAATGACAACACTATCACAGTTACATAAAAGCAGTCGGACAAAAACTCTGATAAATTCTTCAAATTTTGACCTTAGAACTGACTTGGAGATAAAAAATACGAAGATTCTAAGATTTAAAAATTTCTTGCTACGATACGAATAATTGCTTTAGAGTTAAAATTTAGAATTAATCCTTAGATATAAAGGGTAATATGTGCCAATCACAACATACTATAAAAGATATATAAACATAATTTTGTATCAAAGGATGTAACTTTAATGGTACGTAAACATTAGATATAAAGGGTAGCATATGCCAATAATAATAGACTATAAAAGCTATATAACCATTATTTTGGGTCAAAGTATACATGTTTATCGGTACACAATAGTTCAAGTCGGTAAATTGATTATTCATCAAGAGCAACGATGAATGAATGCTGTTGTAGCTTTACCCTCCGCGGACAAAATCACATACGTCAAGTTATTCGATATTGCTTTTTACACCCACAAAACGACTAGCTTGCCTCAGGGAACAGAATCCATTGTTACATCAGCTCAGTTAAGTAGTATCTAAATGATTGAAATAGGTAGGTAATAGCAATCATAATATGGCGAAAACTTGTTGGTAAACCCAAAGCACGGATCCCGTTTTGCGTTGAGCATGGGGTGCATCCAGAACATGGGCAAGTTGTTGCATTAGCCGCTTTCCCGATTTAAATTCGTTCAATAAATGGGTTCAATATTGCGACAAATTCGCTAGGATATAGGAAACAACAGCTCCAAAAATTAGTGCGCATACGCTATAAATACAGTGGAAAATAAGTCAAATTTTATGGTTTTTGATTGATTTCGTTTTTTTGTGCGGAATTCAGTGACGAATATGACGAATACAATTTTCATTATATCAGCCATTTAATCAATCCAAGATTTCGGGAGCCGGAAAAATAGTACCAGTAAAGCCTGTTCCGCTATAAAAAATTCTGGCAAAACTTGGCCCATGGACGGAAACGGGAAAGATGTATTATATATATATATGCTATGTCTCCGGATTCAAGATGACATGAATACTTAGATACCCTGGCATCGTTGGATTTATCGTGTAGACAATCACAACCTCAACAATCACAATTATTTATTTGTATGGCTTCTTCGAATGGCAGTTTTTAGATGCTGTACACCGTGCCTATATTTGTATATATCCTGCCGTTTATAATGTCTATTACACGCCATCAATAGCTGTAAAAAGCTGATAAACCACATGAAAACATTAAAATTTGTGTTTTATTGTGAAATGGAACAATTTTACCGTGAAATAGATTATGCTGTTTCTTAGTTACAACACGATACTAAAGTTTCACTATAAGAACGGCTATAGATAAGGAACGGATACGTGGATATCCGTAATTTATCTGTCCTTGACTGCGCCTAATGATTGTCACTTTAGACAGTCTCTACCTCTAGGCTTTTATATCATCAATATTTTCCCAAGGCGAAACTATGGAATAGAATGAAAAACCATCATTTTGAACCAAAATTTGTTTCTTTTACCGCTATCATTTATTGTTTTGCGATATTTGGTTTTGTTTGACCTAAGATTTCGTTGTGAGCCTATTCTTTCTGTGACAAACGAATACTATTGTCTTCATCCTAATTTCAAGATTGGTTTCGAAATAAGGTGCAAATAGATTTTCGGGGCCAGAATTAGACTAAATATTACTTTTATCCCAGCATTTTGGCAATGAGCAGTACGAATCGATTTAAGACGCAACTATGAGAGATTGTGCGTTATACAAGTTAACTAACTTTCTTTTGAAATGTATTGAAATATTACTCAGTCTTACCACGGCTAGCCAATACGTAACAGTGGCGCTAAACTGAACGCCCAAATGTAAGTATACGGTTAAAACTGCTGATATTACACGATGTTTGCTGATTTTATTAAATTGTACTTTATTTCTATATTTTCATAATAATATGCGTACAAGTAAACACTCAGCTCTAAGGTTCGCGTGAGTTTTCAAAATACGTTATGTGATCGGAAACACCCCTTCCTTTGTAATTTTTGGCGAACGCCTATTCCCTACCAATATGTGTGCAAAATAGCGAATATTGAAAACTTTAGTAATAGACACAACTTTATCGTAGAGGAAATTCCACCTCGTTTATATCCATGGTTGAGGTAAAGGGTTTTTACATGATTAGACTTCACTTTTCATTGTTTTTAAACAAACGTTGCAGCAACAAATATTTGTTGTACGTACAGGCATTGGCACATGCGAAAAAGTTATATAATTGCACAAAAATTTACCAAGACAAACGATGAACAGGTATTTCGATTTTGAGCACGATTTCGAATACGACATTTGACACCGCCCATTTATAAGTTGATGAGAAGTGGAATTAAGATATTCGTATGCGACGCTTTCCATAGATTTATGACTTTGAGATCTCGTTTTCGGTAAGCACAAACAATCGCGATATGACTCGTTATGTCTTGCATATTTGCATCCTGCAAAACATGGTGATAAATACATTGTTTCGCTAATACTGTCACAAATCGGATGGATTTGTCGTGAGTCGCAGCCACATTTGGCATTGCAGTTTGAAATTAATTCCATTTTAATAGTATTCCAGCGCCCACCAATCCTGACAGCAGATCTGGATATGACATTTGCAGGAACCCCCACATTATCGTCTACAAATTTCTCAGTGCTTTGATAGGGCACCGTGATGCCAGCCAAATTCTGTGTTGGGCAATGATAGAGCACCATAAAAAAGAACAGCTTTGCTGTCACTGACGTCACAAGCGCCATAACGAGCACTTGACGAACTTGTAAATTGAACCATTTAATCAAAACTGCTCCCGTCATTGCTCCCAACATAGCAGGAACCATCCAACATAACGCCACAATTATGGCTCCAGTTGACTCTGATATGTAGTGAGCTTCACGAAGAAAAATTGTCATAAAAACATTGACTGCAATCATAAGCGAAACGTGAACACCATTCCGCAGGACGATTAAGCTGAATACGGGATTGGCGACAAGAACCGCGAGTGCTCGTGGGAAATCGGTCCAAGACGTGCCAAACGGCCGTGATTTCGCGTAACGATCCGAAGAATGCTCATCTTCCGGGAGTTCGTTGCCTGTATTTTGCAATTCTCCATCGTTGCTTATGCCGGTAAACGATGTGGTTCGATGATTGTGTTGCCCTTTATCGTGTTTTGGCACAGTAATGCTATTTCTGTCCAGCTTTTTTGCTAAGCGCACAACATGACTTTGATCAATATCAGCTGACCGATTAGGTAACTTTTGAGGCAATTCTCGTGGGAAACCAAAAATAAACGCCGCCGAAAATATGAGTAAAGCAATACAAATTAAATAACCGATGTACCAAGCGCCATACCTAAAAATTCAAATGGACAAAACTAATAATGTGTGAATAATGTTTATAGTAGGCGAAATCCCAGGCAGGATTCAAACTACTGAAGAATCTAGAATTAAATCTTGGCATAAACTGAATTGCCTACCAGGTCCCTCAAAAATATGGGAATCAAGATGTATCTGCAGTTCAAAAAAATTAGGTCTAGCAAGTTTTACATGTGATACAATTAAATTAGGACCTGAAATAATATGCTGTTGGCCTCCTGCTTGAAAACGGAAGATATAAATGCAATGGTTATGCCCTCTCATCGGGTCTACATCCATAGACTGGTACCAACTTAAAACAACAGTTCCCGAACCCTACGTAAACCATCAGCTGGGTCGCATGATATGCGTAGGAGAATTTGTGAATAAAGACACAATGCATATGTAGAGATTTACTAGGTTCTCCGCGTGTACCGTTGGCCTTTCGCTATTTAAGAAACATGTAGCGTCGTATTCTATATTTAACAATATTCAGTTTAATCATTATACAGTGTTTGCATTATGTTAGTGAACCGATTACGCAATGTCATTGTGTAATGCCAGCATAACTGTATGCTTCATAAACACATCAAAATTATGTATTGTTAGCTTTTTCAAACAGGAGAGGGTAGTTGCCCAGAATTTATGGTATTTTGGGTTCCATCCGGTGATATTTGTTTCTTCCCCCTTGCAGAACTTAGGGCGCCACCTGGATTTGCTTATCTTGGCAAATTTCGTCTTTCAACCAGTGAAGAACCATTGAAGTAAAGCAGCGTCGTGGCGGTTAATGCTTCTTGACGCTAAGCATATTAAATTAGAGTCAAAATTTTAATTTGAATCATGCTATCTATTGATGTAAGCATCTGTCTCTGCGCACTAATATTTGTGAATCTATATTACATTGGAGTTACACTAAAATTAGCCATTTATTTGACATTAATTGGAACAATCTGGCAGCAAGGACTTTTTGACTTATCTTTAAAGTAGTGCTCGTTTTAATGACATGAAATTTAGAATTAAAATAAAATCGAGACTGCGCCGTGTTGAAATTTTAAATAAATAGTCCTAGCTCCCTTCTCTTTTATCGCCTTAGTTTACAACATTAAATGTTTTATTTTATATCTGTACCTAAGACAATCATTGAAAGAAGCATTACGTGAGTTAATGGATACTATCAAGTGTAAATACAGCACAGAAAATCTACATATACAGTGATATTCAAAAGATTTTACAGTCGTCGGATACGACAAGTTGATTCGACTTTATTAAAGTGTATTTTATATTCTTCTGGGCTCAACCAGGTAAGGTGAGGAGTGTGCTTTTGAATTGCACGATACCCGACCTTACAATTTAGTGCATACCTACAGCGTTTTTCGGCTGGTGACTCCAGTGAGGTCCACTTGTAGGACGACTCAAGGCAGTCTGGGGCGCCGCCATGTGTGACAGTTAACGCTAATTGTAAAATGGTCACTTCCATTGTATTTATTTATTTAGGAATACGTAGTATCAAAAACTTATTATTAAATTAATGAATTATTCAAATATGTAAATTAGTGACTTCACTAACAACTCAACACTTACGCCTTCGATTTTTTATTCATCTAAGAGTGAGCACTTTTATTATATAGGCTCTCTAATATAATTTATTTAATGGATCGAAAATAAGAATTTGTGAGATCCCTAACCACTCAACACTTCCTGCTATGATCTTTTAATCTTCTAGGAATAACTACTTTTATTAAATGGAGTCACTAATATAATTTATTTAATGAATCAAACAAATAAATTTGTGAGATTCCTAACCACTACACACTTATTCCTTCGATCTTTTATTCATCTAGGAGTGGCTACATTTATTAAATGGACTCTCTAATACAATTTATTTAATGAATCAAAAATATAAATTTGTGCGATCACTAACCACTAAACACTTACTGCTTCAATGTTCTAATCATCTAGGAATGACTACTTTCGTTAAATAGACACACTAATATAATATATTTAATGAATCAAAAGTATGAATTCGTGAAATCCCAAGCCACTCACCACTTCCTCCTTCAATCTTTTATCCGTCTAGTAGTGAGTATTTTTATCAAATGGACTCTCTAATATAATTTATTTAATGAATCAAAAATAAAAATTTATGAGATCGCTAACCACTCAGGACTTTTCCGCGCGATCATCGCTGTTCCTGCAACCCGATAAAAATCAGCATGAATTCGGAGCGTCAATCCGCCAAGCAACATCCCGACAGCGAGCGAAGCAATCAAACAAAGATATATCGTTGTCGTATACAAAGGACTATTGCGTTGGGTAACGTTTTCGTCGATATACGTTACTTTGAGCGGTGTCGTTGCAGCCGCGATTGTTTCGATGCAACGGGCCGCCAAAAATATCCAAAAATACTCGTTTGACCAATCGGTTTCGATACCATGTGTTGTTTTGTTACCATGATTGTTTTTAGTTGCTTGAAGGTCATCTAAAATTTTATGAAAAACATAACTGTACCCTCATTTATATATAGGTTTCTGCTTTTTTGTTGCAGATTTGCCATCATACATAGTTTTAAATGCTTTTTAGATAAATGATAGTTTTTAAGGTGGAAGTAAGTAGCTTGCTGCTGCTTCAAGGTGCTCCGTGAAAGTGTATTTGGGGTAGCCCACATTACCGGCATTTGATTCATATAACCTAAGCAAGGTGTTCATGTTTTAAGACTGAGCACGACATGGCTTCATAGATTACGTGGAACTGTGTAATTTTTAGAATTGCACTGTGTAACTCATAGAATTTAGAAAATATTATCTTCAATTTTCAACTGATTTTTCCACCAAAAAAGAAGAGCTCCCTTCCTTTGTATTTTTTCTAAAAGTTGATTAAAATTTACCCAGCAAACAACAAATGTATATTTGTGTAGCATTTCTTGGCCGGTAGCCAGAATAGCGGAAGATGGCTGCTGGCTTATCAGATGGGAAATATACCATGATTGCGAAGTGACTAAATATATAGATATACGTCACGACCTAGTTGTTATGCTATTCCCGAAACTTCCATAATACATGAATATAAAAATACAAAATCCTCTTCTGTGCTTGTCGAGATATACAACTTTGTCGACCAATAATTTCTTGCCAGATTTGTGGGCAAGGAGATGGGAACACAAAATTGAGTTCGAAAAGGACAAGGTTTAGGCCTGCATATCACAATGATAAGATAATCGTTCATAAGCATTATGTAATCAGGGTCATTATAAAGGTTTTCTAAGCTGCTGAAAACCATGAGATGCTGGGTTTTAATGTACATACTACGAGTGTAATCGTTTTGCAGTGTATCCCTTGGGACAGCACCGCCAGCCGCCGCTTGAGCAGTGCATGATTTCCCGATTTCCTTTGTGGTATTGTATGTTGTTTCATGTTGTATATACACAATTCTTGTAGCAGTTTGTTCTAAAAGTGACATAGTTTTTGCAGTAATTTTTCTAAAAGTGGCACAGCTTTTGCAGCTGTTTTTCTAAAAGTGGCACGGTTCTTGTAGCTGTTTTTCTAAAATTGGCACAATTTCTATAGCAGTTTTTAAGTGGCACAGTTTCTATAACAGTTTTTAAAAAAGTGACACTGTTTCTGTAAAAGCTTTTTAAAAAATTTATCACAATGTGCAGTGCATAAACTGATATTAAACACTTTGAAGACATACGCACAATTTGCTATCAAATCTGCGAAAGACAAACTCATACCTATCAGAAAATACAATGGCCCAAATGTCATTTGATTTTAGAGACTTCGCCCCATTCCCTTTCCTCATGAAGAAGCAGATTTATTTCCCAATCCGAAACTAGAAATTAAAACTCAGATATAAATTGAGTGGCACTGCAAGCAACTTAAAAACGGGTAGGCGCTACGAAAAATGCTGCAACAGATTGCCAGGACTATCTAAAACTGGGGTTGTGCCGAACATGTCCCTAGGCTTAACCCTGTTATAAATGCTTTACCGGTGCCGTTCATATGAATTTCGCAAACTGGAATCGTCACACGATTATCGCCCGGTTCAAATTTAGTCTTTTTGATATCGACCGGATCCGACATCCATTGTGGCAATGTAAACAAAGCAGCTCCAGCCGAGAATAGTAGAAAACTTGTACCCAACCATCGTCCTTTATGACCACGCTCGCCGTAATGAGTTGCGACAACGATAAATATTGCCGCAATAATATTCGACGACGTTGCTAGAACACCAATTTGTGTCGAACTGAGGAAAAATTTGCGCATAAGTGTTCCGACAACTGCGTTGAAAATACCACCTGTTGCCATATGATAGGCGAATGTTGCCACACATATTGAAAATAGAAGATAAATGGGTCTGTTTAGAAATTGTAGAGCCGACGGACTGAATGAAAGCCAACCGAAATGGCTTTGTGGAATTGAATCGCTGCGATGTTCCATGTGAGTGGTTATTTCGGAAATTCTTATAGAGCTAATTTATATATAACCATAATCTAAAGGATTTTATAGTTGCAATATTCACATATGTAGTAAAAATATTTTGTATTACGCTGATTAGAATTAAAATTTAAATATACATTATGATAGAATAATTTGGATGAATCATAAAACCGTGCTGTATCATATCAGTTCAAATATCTAGTTTATAATTAATGAGATGTAAATTTGTAATAATATATATCAATCAGGGGACAAATTTCCCAAAAAGAAACTGCAAAATCGAATCTGCACCAGTGCCGGCGTTAATCTCCTGACCGTTGAGGAGGCTAATACACATGGATCCCTCACATTCATGAATTTTTAATAGCTTCGAATAGACGAGCATTTGATTTGGCTCCAGAAAATATGCATTGAAAGATCTTAAATTTTGCTAACTTTCTTTTATATTGCAAAAGTTTTCCTTTATTTTTACTTATTAATGCCAATTTTAACTAACTGAATGGTCGCTAACAGGGCCGTCATATCATATGGAGCCTCTCGCATCATAGTTCGGGAGGCCTTACATTGTAGACCCGGCCCGCCGACAACGTTGACTTAACTACCAATGATCCAGCATTTAATGGAGGTCAACTAAACTGTACGGTGCGAGGAAGTTAATGCTATCCGGGCCTTTCCCCAGAACTTTTTAATGCAACATAGCTAAACATTTCTTCTTAATGTTACTTACTACCCCTCAAAAAATCAAAGCGGTAGCTAGCGAAGGCTTTTAGTTTACTAAAAATCCATGCAAAGGCGGAAAATTACAGAAAATGATTTCATTAATAACCCAGCGCATCTACCATAAAATCCGTTTTACACACCACGCGCTTAATTTCGGTGACAAATCAATTAGCCAAAAGAAGTGCTTATTTGGTTTTCACTTTTAATAAAACTCGAATAAAGCTATAATTCCAATAACTCATGGATTAAATTGCTTGCCCCGGTAATATAAACATAGCATATAGGACCACGGTTTATGCAATCGCGTAACCAACTGAAAATAAAACTAAGCGAAACTAAACAAACGCAAAACATTTTTAAAAACTACTACTATAGAAAAATCAAAGATGAACGGTGTGGATAGATTCAAAAAAATTGCTGTCATCAGCACAAACTGCTGAAAGAAACCACACTACTACCTAGCATAACCCGACAATTTTGAGGAAATACCGTTGTAAAAATAATTCAGTATTACTGTAGGTGCACACCTATGCCAAACTAAACGTACACTGAATGCCCTTTTTACGGCAGATTCACACCCTATCATAGTCGCAGTGTCTATTTCACAGTACATACACACTGTTATGCATACACTAAACCTGGGCTTTAGCTTAAGCTTCTGTCTGCGCACAATGCACAATGGAAAGAGCTGCGCATCTCCCTTAATGGTAACATTCAGCTTACACTTGTGTTTGCTTAGGTAAAATCACGTTGTCAAATTTAACAATAGTGAAATTGGGCTCGGCCATGCTAATGCACCAACAGCAAATGTTATTAAGCAATCGGACTATGCCAAAAATCACTTAAGACAAAATTGTAAAAAAATAAAACACCCAGTTATTCAAACCGAAAGCTGCATATAACAAACAATTTCTTTCGGCTTAACACGAATAAAATATGACATTTATATATAGTTACACGCATATGTGCTTTAAAAATTCATATTATAATATTCAGATGTACTTTATGTGCAAGCACAAATTTGAAACTTGATGTTTGACTGTAATCATTGCAAAATAAATAGCAAAAGATAACATAACTTGCAAAGTATTTTATTTAAAACTCAAAATTTAAAAAATTCAATCCTTACAGTGCCATTCACATCGTAAATAATATATAGATTCAATACTAATCGTAAAAATTGTTTGTATCATTTATTTTGCATTTATTTATGTATTTACATATTTGTTTACTTACCTATTAGTTTATTTATTTATTTTTTATTTATTTACTTATTTATTGTTTAATTACCTATTTATTTATTTATTTATTTGTTTATTTACTTATTTATTTGTTTAATTACCTGTTTATTTATTTACTTATTTATTTGTTTAGTTGCTTATTTATTTATTTATTTATTTATTTACTTATTTATTTGTTTAGTTACCTATTTTATTTATTTATTTACTTATTTATTGGTTTAGTTACTTATTTATTTATTTATTATATTTATTTTAATATATTTTATTTTATTAAAACAAAGTAGAAATTTGGCAGATTTATATACATTTACTGACGAAGACTGAAATTATCGGTGCGCTGAAACTTTACATTGAGTACCAAAAAATACTTATCATCTGTGGTTGTGTAGCAAATTTTCATTCGTTGTAGCAGCAAAACTAATACAAGGAGAAGAACATATGCGATCGGTGCTCGACTTACGTCGTGCAACGCAATTTGCGACACCCATATCGTACATTTGCAAAATGTTGATTTTTTAAATATATTATCAAACTTTTTAGATAATATATGTTTTGCAACAATCAGAAAACCACATCTTTTTGCGGAATGTGATTTTCACAGTAAAATTACTAAAAACATATAATATCGTGGCTTATAACATTAAGCACACACAGTCAGTTCTGGCCTGATGAAGGGCAGTAAAATTTTAACAATGTCTAGCCAGCACAGATTTTCAACCATGAAATACTAATCTAACACAATTTGCTAATGGGCCGCTACACGTAGGCGTATAATATTAAAGCAAGATGGGGCTTTTTTGTTTCAAACGTGATCAATTTTAAAAACACAACCAAAATGTCGATTTCAACCTGGCTGCCTGACTAAGACGGTTGCGGAAATATTCATTTGGACCATAGTGCCGCCTTGTCAACATAAGCCATTAGACTTTTTTGAAAATTTTAGATCTTCATTTTAACAACATAAGATGTCGCAGCAATTTTCCAATTTGGTGTTCAGCATAAAAAATGGTTAGATAAGCTAAGACTGTTATGATAAAACGTTTTCCCATGACTTTTCACATACCTGGAATGCTTGGTGATAAGATTCTAAGAAAAAAGCAGTAATAAAATTAGGCGAAATAGACCTTTTATGAACCAACTTAACGATGTAAGAGAAATGGAACCAAATTATAGCTATATCTTCAAATTCCAGATTTTCGGGCTGGTTGAGATAATCGAAAATACAATTAATATTAACGTTTTTCTTCGCCGACAATTTAGACAATTTTAACTAGTCATTAATTAAGGTCTTCTGGAAACAGTAAACATAATTATTACAATCAATACCTTAATATTTAAAAAATTCTGCAGTAAATTACAGTGTAATCCAGTCCCAACTTTGACGTAACCACCATGGGATTTACGCAGTACCGCATACGTCTGCATAAATGGCCGACCCATCGATTTTCAATCAGCTATCATGTTTCCACTGCGCATTCATAGTATACATCACAAGCTGGCCTCATCCAATTTCCAACTTGTAGTTATTCTATAAATACTGTTAGGACCCCTAGTTGCGACTTGTGATTACCATTATTAGCGCTAGTATGTTAGGTACTTATCAATGCGTGAATTTTTGTATAAAAGGTACATTATCAAAAAACCATTGTCGGTTACAATCCTAGTCCAGCATTTATCCATACGACAAGGCTCTTTGTAATCGCTTTCAGGAGATATCATAAAAATTTATCACAGCGTAATAGTTATAATCAAACATTTTAGATCGCCTTCGGCAAAAATGATAGATCGACGGCACGCCCTGTATCCTAAGCAAATTATAACTACAGCAATACTTGGAATGCAGTATGTACATGTGAAAATTACTTCGGCGGTTTGAAAATTTATAGTCAAAATGTTCTACACCTTCGCTTTCTGCATTGTTTTTGATGATTCGACCATTAACTTGCAATAAACATCACAATACGCTACACAAATTTATGTATACTGTGAGTAATAATACTGTTTAATCTAACGCAACCCGTGATAATTTTTTCTCCACCACCTACTTTATGAAATTAAGTCGGTGGTTCGTATTTAGAGATTTTCGATAAGGTCAGGAAAAGCGCATCTAATGGTGCTATTAGTGCTGAAGCTGAACATATACCATATTACTTCATAGTGTCAGATGTAAAACTGTTGGCGCCAGGGATTGAACGTAGCTGATACGAGTGAAAGCTAGTAGCGTACTCAAAACATTGAGCCATCTGGGAGCTGATGCACGAATCCCTAAGAGATCTCTACGAGTAAACAGTAATCCCACGACACACCAGTTAACACTACACAGCACGTTGAGCGTTTGGTCCATTCGGACCCAATGTGCTGAAATAACTAAATTTACCTCTTGCCTCAAAGCCTGGTCATACAGCATGCAGTAAAAAATAGGACCTTTACCCTATAGCTCCATTGTATAACATATAGCTTTAGGCAAAATAGTTTTTTAATATTTTTCACTTAGCAATATCACATATCCATCGTTCTTCCATAAATTTTATTGTATATTTAATATTTTGTCTAAGTCTTCAACCTTCCGAACACACCTGAAATGTTGTTGCTGCAGCCAATTAAACTGCCGCGTGACTCGTGACAGCAACTTGAAACATAAAATTCTAGACAACTGTAATACAACAATCACACGCACACACATTCGTCTCCTGTGCAGAAGTTGTGCCAATAATTTATCTTTTCAAACATTCCAAATGTCACAGTTCGATCGAATGGATATTTGTGTGAAAAAACCAGTTTTTTACGGTTTTGTAATATTCAATGAGTTATATTTTTTCAACACGCTAGACATATGGCTACGTATGTTACAAAGATCGGGTTGGTTCTTATCGTAAGCTCATCAGAGACAGCTTTTGCTATTTTCTGTGTGATCTACTTCCTGAGTTGCCAAATATTTGGCACTAAAAGTTAAAAAATTTCCAAAGTAAAATGTATTAAACTGGACATAATCAGTTCAAGATACAATATGTGTCACAGTGCGAACACACTAAACTATAATAATTCAGGATCCTCGTCGCATACCCTTCCATAAGTCGCATTTCTCTGTCCAAAATAATATTCTGTAATAAAATTACGTCTGCTGATATCTCGCCAATCTACCCTCTACCCGCAGCAAAATGCTTAACTCAATTGTGTACAAATCCATAATCCCATTCGCAAAAGTGGGGGGTTGCGCTACAGAAGTTTCTACAAAAATTACGGTCAAAGCAGCAGGGGTCGAACTCTCTAATCACGCTTTGTTGCACCCTTACGTGTTTATGCACTGCAAACCATGTATTTGCATTGTGAATATTTATTTAATTTGCCATTTACAATGTGTAATTAAATAACATCTAAAATTTAAAGAATTATGCAATGACATTCAAACCAGACGAAAATCTTACATATATTCTATGCAGTTTAATTCTTGCAACGTTTTGAATTTTAAAAATCATACAGTTGTGTGTAAATTCATATATTTTATGATGAATTAAATCCATATATATTCATGTATATTTGAATAACCATATATATTTTAACCGTTGGGCTTACCCTAGGTAATAGCAACCATTAATTGTTCCGCTGCTGCTGCGTAACCTTTGAGTAAAATAAGTAACTGCTGCAGCAATCTATGATTATTTCAGAATTAAACAAAATAGAAGAATGTAAAGGAATAGGAGAAGGAGTAGGATATAAATGGTGATAAAAATCGTCTTTCCAAAAGTGTGGTGATTTACAGGCTCTAACCGCGAAATTGGAGTAGCTTACTTTCCGTGCGCAACCGAATGGTCAAGCGCGCTGTCCAGTCCTACCAGCCCGGAAGTGTGTGTTCAACTCCCGCCGACACCTAAATGTTTACATTTAGAGTCGTTTTCTGTTAGAAGCAAATAAACGATGCTCCCAACATATAAAATCATTATGGCACTAACGTGGTACTAAAAACATGGTTGAAATACTTGCTATGTCGTTTATTAAATTGATGTGAATTGATAAACTATGGAACTGTATGCCAAAGTCAAGACTATGTAGGTTTACAAATGTTAACGAGCAGAACTGTAGAAGCATAGATCACAATCACATATCAGGACAGGGCATTGTCCCCCTGTGGCCCGGACCCGCCTCTCGTGACATCGCCGATCACCCTCTGGGAGGTAGTCTGATCCCCCTGCGGCTTCGGAACCCTTCCGCACGCCTAAGGCGCGCGACAGATTTGGGCAAACGTAGAGCAAAATAACCAAAAATTGAGACAATATTGGAGCAAAATTGGCGAAATGAGTTCCAAAAAAATTTGAAAATTTGAGTTCCACAAAATTTCAAAAATTTATTCCTCCCAACCTGACGACCTCCCACCCTCCCCGCGCATCGCCCTCGCCGTTCTTCCGAGCTCGCCCATTTATGATGTATGATCACAGTATAGCAGGCGCTTCAGGTTGAACGTATGACCCCAAAATTGTGAACCTGAACGGTCCGTGGTAAGCATCTAATATGATTATAAATTGTAAAAATTTACAAATTATCTGCTACAATTCATGTATTTCTTTCATGCCATTGCAGATCATGAAATTATTGTTACAAAACCATACAGTAACACATAATTTGGTACGTAATTGACGTAGAAATTGGTAGCAATATCGCTTGCTAAATGTGTAAATGTATAGCTATAATGTGTGCAAAACAATAAGCACAAAATGTATGATATTACCATCACACAAACTTAAAAAAATAGATACGCCATTTCGTCTAATATTAGTATGTACGATGTGCTATTATGTAAATACGTTTTACTCCGGGTCCATATTCTTACCTAAAACAAATGATGAATGGGAAAAGCCTGTTAGTTTAATTTATACTTTTGCTAACAAGTAATTCATTGTGATCGTCGCGGTTTTCGGACAGTGGTTCAACCAGATCGTCAAAGTCGAAGATAACGTTATGAAGATTTGCATAGGTTTTTTCTCACGGTCGTGGTCTGAAAGTGCTGGTCCTACAGGCTCAGCCGCATAATTCGTTGGAGTTTTCGTTAAATTCAGTTTCGTAAACTGCATAGCTTCTATCAGCAGTAGCTCAAGAACGATAGTATTATTAGCATCTTCTGTTAATTCCTCAAAATTTGACGATGATGCTGGAGAACTCAGTAACTAGTTTGGTTCACTGCAGTTTCCGTGTTCTTCGGACGAATGTTTGCCCAATAAAGAATCAACTATCTGGAAAGCACTTTGAGGAATGGCATCGAAACCAAGCTGATACAAGCCAGCAACCCGGAATCCATTTGCTGCCCTGGTAGCCTTAGTAGTTTCCATATATGCTGGAGTAAAGACCTTGCCAAAATTGGACAAAGTTATTGTTCGATCGAGACTGTCAGCCATATACTTCTTGCACCGCATTGACATATAATCGTTTGAATGGCCCAAATATTGCTACGTCGAATGGCTTGGAAGGCAAATAAGTACAATACCTGCATCACTTGCTTTCATGTGGAAATCCTCATTACGCTCATGCGCACCTTGGCCGTCGACAATTAAGACGTACTCCTCGCCTTCAGGTAATGGATCTAACTGTTTTACAAAACGGTGCATCCATTCAGCAATCTGATCTTTGTTTACTTAGCCCGTTTTAGAACAGGTGACGAGAGAGTCTGGCGGAATATCTTGCCTGCTAATAGCAGCTTTCTTGCTATCTTTGGTGCTCATGTATGGAGGAATAAACTTCCCGGCAGCGTTACAACAGAATATTACAGTTGTTGTGGCTCCACGCTCTTGATAATAGACTAGATTCAGTACTCGTGTTTCTTCCTAATAAAGTAAATTATGTGGTTAACTCCCGCCTATGTACCTATGTCTTTTGCTGGTTATATATAACTGTTCATGATATTATCCGTTTTATATTTATTGCGGAACCACTATAACAGCAAGGAACGAATTTTGTACTATTAGGACGCTTTTTCATTGTAAAATCGTCTCTCATTGTATAAGTGACCTTTTCAGTACAGAACGACAGGGCACCCATTTTTTACTTGGAGGAGCAGCATCGCGTTTTTATTAACATATAGGACATCGAAGTTGCGCATTGTTAAGTTAATTTACGAAAAATATAGCAAAATATTTGAGGATATGTAGCAACGTACGTCCCATCTAGAAATTTCTCATGGGTACGGTTAAAACTCCCGGTGACGAAGCTCCTGAAACTACGCATTAAAGCTTGAATATTTGTAAAAATTTTACCTGAACAATGTCCATATTATGCTATCAGGGCTCTATGGACACTTTTCAACGCGTAGGAAACTGGCGTCCATACAACCCACTACATGTCTCTATTAGAATGACTGCTTGTCCATAGTAGACATATTGGTGTCCATATAACCAAGCAATGATTTATCCAGACAAATATTACTTACATAATTTTTTCATTGAAATTATTACAGAATCGCAATCTACACTCAACTAGCAACATCAACATATCTTTATAAAAATTAACAAACTCCTTTAACTATAGACATACTTATAGAGCGTCGAACTCACTCGAAAAAACAGGCAAATTCCACGAAAAATAAACAAATGCAGGTTTTGCTCGCTTTATCGTTCTAAGCTGATTAAATATTTGCATTAGCCAATAACTGAGAGGGCTGGGACTTGACGAAGACCATAAGCTTCAAGATGACGCGTGTCGTGATTGGCTGACTAGAGTATAGACTTAATTATAAGACTTGAAACGCTGTTGGTGTGCACACAACCCTGAGTGTCCATATTAGCGAACTTACCTTAAGAGCAAAGGTACGTTGAACCAAACGAACGTAGCGAAGCTAGTTGAAACGGGAGCAAACATAGCGGGCGGTGACTCAAATAGCGGTCAACTGCGTAAAAAATTGTTTTTCAGCCTGCACCACATATAACTAATTACCGCATTGACGGATTTTCGATAATTTTATTTGCTGATAATAGAAACTTAATAGCACGTTTAGCTTTGTTTTTACGCTGCTTCAATGGTTTTGTGTCCAAATTCACGAAACGTTTAAACTTAGGGTTTTTGCCATTCGGAGTCCACCGACATTTTACGCTTTAAGAGACTTTGTAGAGTTGCTGAATCAAAAAATGATAGGATGCCAGACTACTTGGTAATCTAGCAAATATTTTTTGAAGACTAACAAACCCAATAACTAACCGAAATGTGAAAAATCGATATTTCTTACAAGACGTCGACAAACCATATTCAGGCTGACAGCGGCGCAGGGAGTAATTTCACAATATGCAATATTAAAATTTGTAGATATCAATCAGGTAATTTCCGATAGCGGTTCCATTTTTGAATGCGAGATATGAGCGGCGAAACACGTACACTTACCGCTGTCATATTTGGCAAAGAACCCTTAAAAACTGTTGTATCCATTTTCATCCGGCAGATAGGGCCGTAGGTCTTAGCATTCCACTAAAGGGCACATTGTCATCCCTTTGATATAGAACAAAAATTGTGGAACACACCTACACGAAGATGGTTATGAGTTATATCACCAAACAAAAAATAATTTCGCGGTTTTCCTCCGAGCGGCATCAGTATAAAGTCAGATCGTTCCGGCTGCTGAGTTTCACTTACACATCTCATTACCTGTATATGTATACATAGTAACTTGTTTCAACATCTGATAAAAGCTCTATTTACAAACAAATTTTGGAACCTTGAATGTTATAAATTATAAGACTATAGTCAAGTCAAGTCAATTCACTAGTAAAACAACTATATAAGACGATTATGAATACATATAAGCATAAATAAATTTCACATTAAACTAGTAAATATATAGCTAACAGAATGCCGGAGGTACCTACCACCACTTACATCTGATATAAGTTGCGATCATATTTTAATGATTTGCTGAGGTCTACCTGCATTAGTAGTTTTTTGAACATTTTAACTTTTGCGGATGCAACGAACAGCTGCCCGTGTCGGGTAGATTATTCCACTGGCTAATGGTACGAATGGCGAATGCGTGGCTTAAAACATTGGTTTTTATTTTTGTCTTGCAATGTCTTAGAGAATGTCCACGTGTTCGCATTAAATCACTTAATTGTGTTTAAAATGAAATTGGTATTGGTTTTTACTGAGCAGTTTGAATATTGTGCAGAGATCAAAACGCAACCTTCGTCGTTCGAGTGAATCAAGGTTCAGGAAATCTAACCGCTTTTAAGGCGCGGGTGCCATTTTCGCACGGCTACAAACGCGCCTAGTATAATACCGTTGAACACGTTCAACCATATCTATGTCTCCTTGGTATACTAGAGACCATCGTGGGCTGTAATATTCCAATAATGGCCGCACATAGGTAACATAAGCACGTAGTGAAATATCAATGTTACAAGTTACAAAACAACGAAATAACATTATTAGACATGCGATAAGCCTTTGAAGTAATGTTTCTGCAATGTGTGTTAAATTTTAGGTCGCTTGTGATTGTGAGTCCGAGATCTGTAATGCATGGTGTTTCTGCATTATCTTTTCTAACAATGAGAAATGCGGATTTTTGGGACCAAGATGCAGTACTTGGCATTTTGTTGGGGAGATCGAAAGCTGCCACTTAGTTGCTCATTCTTCAACAAAGTTCAGTGCGCGCTGCATTTATAATTTTATGTTAACGCTGTTTTCGGGTAGCATAGCAGTGTATAGTTTTACATCTTCTGCAAAAACTTTTATGTTAATATTAGGATAGATGCTAACTGTGTCGATTAGATCATTAATATACAGCAAAAATAGTGTAGGGCTTAGAACGCTTCCTTTAGGCACGCCTGAAAGGACCATTTTCTCAGTGAAAAATGTTCATTTTTACGAGAAATTTGCTATTTATTAGAAAGTTTTGTAACCATGACTTCTGTTTTGATCAAATTTTGCAGTTACTAGTATTACAGATATATAAAAACTAGTATCCCGCATGCGAGGGTGAAATGTTTCGTTTATAAGTTATAATTTTGAATAATCACCTGTAACAATCTGTGTTTGGTGTATATACCACCCAAGAACTTCTGCAACTCTGACCCTTTGAAAAACCAAAAAATCGTCGACAATAAACAGATCTAGAGCAACTAACAATGTATGACGTATTTGCGCTGGTCTCTAGGTAGCCAGACCGTCGTATTCAGCCTACCGAAAAACCTATATAGACA
The DNA here is from genome assembly GCA_030248225.1 of Trileptium ribeirensis. Classification (NCBI taxonomy): domain Eukaryota; kingdom Metazoa; phylum Nematoda; class Enoplea; order Enoplida; family Thoracostomopsidae; genus Trileptium; species Trileptium ribeirensis. The sequence goes on along the minus strand of JASANE010005779.1, from coordinate 12,882 downwards.
ATTCTAGACAATACACGCAGTACATAACCAAGCTGTTGGAGACATGCTATATCGTGAAAATCGGGTTCATCGACCCTAAACGCACTGGAAGCCTTTCAAAAAGCACGAAATATACTTGCTGAGCTCAAGATAACGGAATAACCGCATTCACCATGCCAAAAATTTATATATAGACTATTTTTGATACCATACAACAAACTACTGAAGACCGACTATATTCTGAAAATCGGGTTTTTTGATCCTAAACCCAGAAAACCCATGAAAGATATTAAATATACATGTTGGACTTTAGATAACCAAATCATTGTATTCACCCTTTAGAAAAACCCGTATATCGATCATTCTTGATGCCCAACACGCAATACCAACCAAACAAATGAAAAAACATTGCATTTTGGAATCGGGTTCGTCGACAGGAAACCCCTTGAAACCCGATGAAAAGGTGCAATATGATCAAGGTTTGCTAGCAAAACCATCGTATACAGCGTTCTTAATAACCAAATAGGCACTTATTGTACCGTAAAAACATACAATAACATGCCAATTATTGAAAAATCGCTATTTCTGGCAAAAGATCGACGATTCATATTCGGCATCACTGCGGCCCAGGGAGAGGTCCCACAAAAATCATAGTCAACAAAGCTGTAGATCTAGATGAGCAGAGATTTAAAGAAGCGAAACCTGTGTCGCACGGTATTTCCTGCGAAACACTGGTACCCGGATGCCCATATTTAGCAAAGAACCCTTACTGGCAAACCCTTTTTGACCAGATGAGGTCAAAGCGCTTCGCGTTCAACTAAAGATCATATTCTCATCACTTTTGCTCTCGAATAAAAACTATTGTCCAAATACATCCACCCGAAGACGACTTATGAATAACATAATCAGACAAATAGAAATTTTCATGATTTTCCACCTAGCGCCCTCAGTGGAAATTCCACTCGCTTCGCACGCTCCGTTTCAATTAAATGAGATTGATAACCCAACTGTAGCAACGCAGCATCCTGTAGGCCCAGATGTTTATAAGTTCTAGTGTGTTATAACTGCAGCGGCGCGGCGTAAACGTAGAAGGTGCACTCCAAAGTGTGGGATGCGAGTGTAGTTTCTACAAAAAATTCGTAGGGCCTGTTTTAACCCTACAATTGGGAGACAACAATCTCATACTCATTGAAGTTGTCCGCCACTCCAACAAAATTGATCACAGCGATAGATTCATAATTACTCTCAGAACCACGAATTGCCGAGAATTCGCGAGTCACATTCATTAATATAAAATAAATTACAATACAAAAACCTATTCTCTCTCTGTTTCGATAGAGTACACACAGGACTTCATATGAAAATCGTTACCCCATACTTCAAATAGTCCTTACTAAAACATACACTAAGCCTAACTCAAGGTGTTCAGCCCCCGAACCTCCCGCTCTGAGCTACTTTTGTTCTAACGATGTATGCTGTTCTAACCACTATAATCATAATTACATACTATCGGTGGGATCTGAAAAGATATTAGGTAGAAGAGGGGGAATTGAATTGATCTATCGTCCCATCTTCCCTTACTCAAGCTAGTCGTTGCCCCGGCTGCAACTAGTCGCTGCCCTCCCCACTAAAAATAGTCGTTGCCCCAGCTGCAACTAGTCGCTGCCCTCCCCACTAAAAGTATTGTTGCCCCAGCTGCAACTAGTCGCTGTACTCCCACTAAAAATAGTCGTTGCCCCAGCTGCAACTAGTCGCTGTACTCCCCACTAAAAATTGTCGTTGCTCCAGCTGCAACTAGTCGCTACCCTCCCCACTAAAAATAGTCGTTACGCCAGCTGCAACTAGTCGCTGTCCTCCCCACTAAAAATAGTCGTTGCCCCAGTTGCAACTAGTCGCTGTCCTCCCCACTAAAAATAGTCGTTACCCCAGCTGCAACTAGTCGCTGTCCTCCCCACTAAAAATAGTCGTTGCCCCAGCTGCAACTAGTCGCTGCCCTCCCCACTAAAAATAGTCGTTGCCCCAGCTGCAACTAGTCGCTGCCCTCCCCACTAAAAATAGTCGTTGCCCCAGCTGCAACTAGTCGCTGCCCTCCCCACTAAAAATAGTCGTTGCCCCAGCTGCAACTAGTCGCTGCCCTTCCCACTAAAAATAGTCGTTGCCCCAGCTGATACTAGTCGCTATCCTCCCCACTAAAAATAGTCGTTGCCCCACCTGCAACTACTCGCTGTCCTCCCAATAAAAGTATTGTTGCCCCAGCTGCAACTAGTCGCTGCCCTACCCACTAAAAGTAGTCATTCCCCAGCTGCAACTAGTCGCTGTACTCCCCACTAAAAATAGACGTTGCCCCAGCTGCAACTAGTCGCTGCCCTCCCCACTAAAAGTAGTTGTTGCCCTAGCTGCAACTAGTCGCTGTACTCCCCACTAAAAATAGACGTTGCCCCAGCTGCTACTAGTCGCTACCCTCCCCACTAAAAATAGTTGTTGCCCTAGCTGCAACTAGTCGCTGCCCTCCCCACTAAAAGTAGTTGTTGCACTAGATGCTACTAGTCGCTGCCCTACCCACTAAAAATGGTCGCTGCCCCAGCTGCTACTAGTCGCTACCCTCCCCACTAAAAATAGTCGTTGCCCCAGCTACTACTAGTCGCTACCCTCCCCACTAAAAATAGTCGTTGCCCTAGCTGCAACTAGTCGCTGCCCTCCCCACTAAAAGTAGTTGTTGCCTTAGCTGCAACTGGTCGCTGCCCTCCCCTCTAAAATTAGTTGTTGCCCTAGCTGCAACTAGTCGCTGCCCTTCCCACTAAAAATAGTCGTTGCCCCAGCTGATACTAGTCGCTATCCTCCCCACTAAAAATAGTCGTTGCCCCACCTGCAACTACTCGCTGTCCTCCCAATAAAAGTATTGTTGCCCCAGCTGCAACTAGTCGCTGCCCTACCCACTAAAAGTAGTCATTCCCCAGCTGCAACTCAGTCGCTGTCCCCCCACTAAAAATAGACGTTGCCCCAGCTGCAACTAGTCGCTCCCCTCCCCACTAAAAGTAGTTGTTGCCCTAGCTGCAGCTAGTCGCTACTCTCCCACTAAAAATAGACGTTGCCCCAGCTGCTACTAGTCGCTGCCCTCCCCACTAAAAATAGTTGTTGCCCCAGCTGCAACTAGTCGCTGCCCCTCCCCACTAAAAGTGGTTGCTGCCCTAGATGCTACTAAGTCCCCCGCCCCCCCCACTAAAATAGTCGTTGCCCCAGCTGCTACTGCCGTCGCTGCCCCTCCCCACTAAAAATAGTCGTTGCCCCAGCTATTACTAGTCGCTACCCTCCCCACTAAAAATAGTCGTTGCCCTAGCTGCAACTAGTCGCTGCCCTCGCCACTAAAAGTAGTTGTTGCCTTAGCTGCAACTGGTCGCTGCCCTCCCCTCTAAAATTAGTTGTTGCCCTAGCTGCAACTAGTCGCTGCCCTCCCCACTAAAAATAGTCGTTGCCCCAGCTACTACTAGTCGCTACCCTCCCCTCTAAAAATAGTCGTTGCCCCAGCTGCAGCTAGTCGCTGCCCTCCCCACTAAAAGTAGTTGTTGCCCTAGCTGCAACTAGTCGCTGCCCTACCCACTAAAAATGGTCGCTGCCCACAACTGAAAATTACTTAGAAAGGGCTCGGGAAAATTGAACGCCGCATCCGTCGATCGGTAACTGGGATGTTCTCAATCTTTCCATTCCTCGTTTGAATTATTTAAGCAACAAACAAACGACTATTGTAATTTTTTGGTAGATTGATTTCATATCATATAAATGGAGGTAGGTAACAAAAATATATCTATAAAAATAGTCATATATTAATGAAAAATATATATTTTGAATTAAATAAAACTGTAAAACTTTAAAACATTTTAAATACTTTGTTAAAATTGACACTTTGCTACATCGACAAGTCGACTACTACTACACACGACACTATATCAGTCAATTTGTCACCAACAACAAAACAATATTTATAGTTGCAGTCTCACTCAAAAGTTTATTGAACTTTGATGGGGTACAAAAAATATCATAATGGAAATACAGGTTCGGCTTTAGTAATATTCTAAACGCGAGGGGTATTTATTTAGTTTTTGTTCGATTATATGTTATTTTGTTCTATTTAACAAAAGAGTAAACGATAAACGATTTGAATCTGAGGATAGAGCACAAATTGTCGGATTGGACTGTTGTTAATGCTACTTTTATAAGTTTTTTCTTTAAATTATTATAGTGACAGCAATATACAGTACTGAAATTGTATGCCTATCCATAATAATAAATTACATGACGTACTTTGTAGCCATTTCGCATAATTAGCTTGAAATTTGCGATGTAAGGATATGACTGAATCAAGTGAATGTCAGAGTTCAGTCAGTTTCGTGTCAGAACATTTCGTTTCTTCCAAAAATGAGTAATTGTGGCATGAGTCCGATATAAATCAATGATGCGGTGACATTTCTCAACACATAAACCTTAAAACCACTCTTGATGGTTTCCTCGAGACAAATTTAGACAATGTCCATTTTATTCACATTGTACATAAATTCTTAAAGGTTTTGCTCTAGCACCCTTTCTATTTTTTTAAAATATTTTAATGGATTACAATATAATAGATTTTACTGTTTCAGGTTCACAACGAAAAATATATCTGATGAATTGTTTATAGTACTTATTAATTGACATTTTCAAGTACGTAGCTTAAATCGGTGGAATTTATTGTGTGTTGTGCTTGAAGATTTATTGCACGAACTACGTTCGCAGAAGTTGCGTTATTGTTGGTTGTTTTCCTATGTCGAGTCAGGAACGTAATTCAGCTGAAGTTGTAACGGATAATCTCTCGAAATCGAAACTGTTGTTATTGATTAATCAGACTTTGCAGATATGCCAAAATCCGACCTTGAGTTTATTCGGTTGCAAACGAAAGCGCTTCAAATTCAACCCGATTCTTTAGCTCGCATTGACTTGGATCTATCCAAACTCGTAAATATTAATGGAATAGAATCCCTCTGTATTATCAGACAAGTTATCGGAGGCATAGTGGCATAATCGTGATCGAATCAAACTTTTTCGAGTCATTGATGAGGGAGGCAGGTTTGTTGTTTCCTTGTACAACTCTGGTTTGAGTCTCGGCGACTCGTCTGGGAACGATCGATGTATTGAAAAGGCTGTTGAAGCTGCTCGTTTTCGCGAAACGTATTCAATTTCATTCATGAGTAAGGAATGTCCTTTACTCGGCTCAACCACGCTATCAACAGGCGTCGGTATCCTCAGCAGGCTCCTCAGGAACATTTGCCTAAAAATGTGTCATACTGGTATCGCAAAATATTCACGTTCTCCGTCAGCTGTATTCGGCTGGGACATTTCGGGCAGGAGTGTCCCCGCTACAGGCACGGGTTTAGTGGGTGCTCCAAATATTGGGTCGATTCATTTAGTCCGGAATAAAGGTAAGTTTTACCATGAAATTTTGTCATCGAAAGTGGAATCGTATTAATAATCACAGCAGACATAGTGTGAAATTTGTAAAATAAAAAGTAAAGATTTACATCATTTACACTGTATCGAGCCCAATACAGAAGGCAGATATCTGTTTAGTCTTAGTCATGGTGGCCACTCAAAAAGTAAACATTGACCGTAAATGTACACTGAGTCTAAGGCATGCACATCGTGATATTTTAGTGGTAGCAGACAATTTCGTGGAAAGCCATTCCAACATTGTCATATAGCATTTTGCCCATTAAGTGAAATTTCACTCGGATTTCATAAGTTTTGTCACGACTGACCCTAAATTTTCGGCCAATGAATAAACAAGATACCCCATGCCCTGGAACTGCCTAACCCATTCCATGTAAATATATCACTGCATTTTATATAGTATTCTATGTTTATGTTTTGCATTGCAAACCCAGCAAAACAAGAACACTCGAAAAGAACGGCACGCAAAGCCAACGTAATTTTACGACTGTCTCCTAGCTAACAGCTACATAGCCGTAATTGCAGGTTATTAATACAAATATAAATTTGAAATTTCAAAAATGCTACAGCAAAATAGTGAAAGCCCGAAAATATTCGCCTTGTTTTGCGCGCTCCATTCGGTCGTAGCTGTAGTTGTGTGTACAAAGAAGCTGGGTTTTTGGGGTTCTTGCCAAAAGCAATCAGATATAGATATATAAACACGAAGGGGCGTTGCCACAGGGCACACAGAGGGGCCGACCTTCTTTTCGAAGTTTTTTTGGATCTATACACAGGTTACAATTTCAATAATTTTTTGCTCAATTGGGAAGATTGCAATTGTTGTGCTGAGGTAACCCCACAATGTGACTTTGCCCCCTTCCTTCCCCAAGGCAAAATTTTCTAGCCAAGACCCTGTAATACATACATAGCAGAATAAAGACAAAACGTATAAATGCCCGAGGAATTTGTTTTTCCACTTATCTCCTTTTATAAACTCAGTTACGCCCGCCCTAACTGGTTGCTAGTACACTAATGATTAATTTTAGCAAGCTTTAGCTGTTTAGGTTTAGGCAACATTTAACTGATTTTTTATGTAAATTTCCATGTTCGTCCATTATATAGTAGATTGTTCTAATTACGACAGTCCATGTTGTGATTTATATACTTACATTTTCAACTGCTCGTTGGGCATTACTTTAATAAAATTGTTAATACGTAATACCATTAGTTAATAGAAGATTTTTGATTAATCACGCAGTTCTACGTATAAGAATAGCGACCGCTACAAAGTACTTTGCAACAGAGTTATATATCTACAGTTTTATGCTTTAACACTTTTCAAAAAATGGTGTGATACTGAAAATATAATATTCACATTTGCTGAAAACATCTATTTTAAAATTAATTTTTCATACTGAATGGTAGTAACTTTGTTTTCACTATTGTATAATATAAACATTGCGGGCTGGAAGACCAAAATATGGTTTAGTAAGAGCGATCTTACTGTACGTTTTATCTGTATATTAATGTACACAACCAATATTCATATGCCAATATTAGCCTGTTTATTAAAACACATGTGCTGCGCAGAAAGCAATCACTGCATGCTTACAATGAATAAACGGTTAATATTTCAGTATTTTTATTGGTATCTAAAAGTTCGTATCTGCTTTTAAACAAGCAACAGGCTAGTTGTTGGCTCCATTTTCGAAAACTTTGAAAAATGTTCTACAAAAGCGGAAATTCAGCTTAATTTTTGCAGTATTTTGTTGCCAAAGTTATGTTAAAGGTTAGCTGGTTTCTTATAACCGTTGGATTTATTACATATAGTAAGCACCGGTAACTGTTCTTTGGTACTGCGAAACGTTTGACCGAATCAAATAACTTATGCTGAAATTTTTGACTTAGATAAAGGTGCAAATACCATAATACTAATGAAACGGTAATTCAAGACCTTGCTGTCTAGTTGAGTCGATTGATGTGAATTACATCAATATTTTATTTATATTTCAAATCGAGCCTACTAGAAAATTCTTACTAGTAGAGGTATAGGAGCTTAGATGACAAGACAACGGGTTTCAGCCTAAATATATAAAAGCAATTAACCATACCTAAAACGTTTACTGTTGATAAATTTTATTTCAATAATTAAGTTGCTTAACATGACTTACCTTTACCTATTTGCTAAAAATGCTAGAAGCGGAACAAGTGGATTCCGAATTTTACCAAGGAGTAATGAACAAGGTACCGCCGGTGCACTCGCGGGATACTGAATTTGAAATTGCCAAAATTCTGTTTTTAATTGTCAGAAGAAAAAGAGTAGTAAATAAATGGCCTAAAAGAGGTTCTTCTAATATAACTTTTTATTGATATTAAAGCAACATTTTAGTTAATTTTAAGTAATTTATCAATTTTTAGATTCGGAATGTATTTTAGAAAAACCTACTTTTATTTTTTGGTTAAAACTAGAGAGTTTATCACGAAAGGAGAACATTTACCGAGGGAAGTAAAGTAGGAAAGCCCAAATCTTGTATGAGGGACACAAACCAGGTGTGTTGTTGTCTAAAGCGATCAGAAAAATGCCAAATTTAGAGAAACTATCAAGAAATAGTTTTTTTGTGTTTACAAAATGCGATGTTTTTGAATTAGCATAACAGAAGCCTAATTACATCGATAACATTGCGCATTGTTTTGGTAACTATGCAGAAGCTTTGACTATGCTAGAGCTAAACAGTATTATATGTATAATAAAAGAAGCATTCTATCATGTCATGCCCTGGCCGCAGTGCCAAACAGGCAGAAAAACGTTCCAAACATAGTGTACAATCAGCTGTGCCAACATATCATCGATTCGGTTAAGTGTAAGAAAACTACGTGTGTTTGATATAACGCCACAATGTAGGGGCTAATTAGTTGTAATGCCAAAGTACGGTCTTATTGCACATTAGTTATCAGCAAGACTCACAATCATGAGGTCGCACGTTCGAGCACTCCTGTGCGCACAAACTTCTTGTGCAACAAACTGAGGATACATTTTCTTGGTTATCTACCTGTTAAATTGGAACGACCTTGGCCCAGGAAGTAAACATAGTTCCCGTGACAGAACTGGCATCGCTTCACGGCTTGTGCTTCGACATCTATGCATGAAACTGTCAAAAAAAGAGATCTGCTCCCGCACCCGAAGTATCAGTTGTGGCCTTTAATATCTTAATGAAATTGTAATATTGAATTTTTAATCAACCACACTGCATTTAAACGATTTCTCGGAATTTCTTAGATTTCTTAGAAAATGGTTCTATTATATTTTTGCAATAATTTTGTAATTATATACTAAATAATAATTTATTAATTTTTACTTTACGCAATTTCATAAAATCAATGCTAAGGCCCACATCCTATGCTGTGAGCCCTAACCATTGTGTAACACAACGTGACCCGTTATAAGTCTTTATGTATTTTGTTGCTACTAATTTATATGTTTTTGCTACGATATATTAATTTTATACGAGATAATAATTTATGCTATTCTGAGATTTATGGCATTCTATATTTTGGAGAATTGTACGTCAATTTTTATTAAATAAATATCGAGTTTTGGGCAGAAGTTTACAACTTTATTGATCTGTTATTTAAGAAATGCGAGATGTTCCAAGGCTTTTAGCGGGTCTAATTGGAGTTGGCTCGTATATTATGCCCACCTTTGGTCCATTTTATCTCAATAAAGCTACTCACTAACAATGTCTGTAGCAAATGCATTTATTATGCTAATAGTTTTCAGCTTTATTGGACATTCTGTGACAGGCACGTAATCCAAAAACGTCAATAATTGCTGGTGGCGTAGCATCTACAGTTTCGCGAACGACGCTTTAAAACTTGGCTAGAAATGAGAGAGTCTGAACAGCAACGCCCAGGAGTCGAGTGAAAGGCTAAGAATTGCTGTTGCTCAGGTCTGGCGAGTCACAGGCACGTTACCTTAATTAAAATTTATAATTACGTGGCACAGTGTCAGGGGGAGGGACACGGAGCCCCCGTTTTTTCAGTTTTCGCAAAAATGTTGAATTTATACATATGAAAAAATTGTTTCTTTTAATGTATTGAGTTGACATGGCGATTATTTTATCGTTAATGGTGAATGCTTTTTCCGCTTAGTCAACATTTGGTTAGCCTTTTCATTTTCACCTTTTCGTCACGTTATTGTAAGCTGAAAAAAATAACCGATGCTATTAGTATTTTGCTGCACCAGGCATTCGCCTTCTAGACATAGCATAATATTAGCCTGGCGATTATTTTATCGTTAATACTGAATGCTTTTTTCGCTTAGTCTACATCTGGTTAACCTTTTCATTTTCACCTTTTCATCACGTTATTGTAAGCCGAAAAAATAACCGATGCTACTAGTGTTTTGCTGCGCTAGGCATTCGCCTTCTAGACATAGCATAATATTAGCCTGATAATAGGTTTTGAATCCCTGAAGCTTAGATTTAGAATCTGGGAGTATAATTTCTTTTGTGTAAAGAGAATTTTTGTCTTCAGCTTTGGCCAGCCACATATACATGTACCTTTATTTTTTGTGGAGTCTACTTTTTATAGAATCTTTCGAGTATTTGAGATCAATAAATAACAACGGGGTTATATATATGTACTTTATTATATTTACTAGTTTGTTTGTTAGCCTTACTTTTGATATATTACAAAATTTAAATATATGTTGTAGCAACCAGCTTTGTGAACAATATATAGTTCCATAACAACAAATAATCTAACCAGGCGCTGCAGCCAATTACTAATCCAATTTTGAGTAATAAAATATTGACAGCCATCTTTTGGCATTTATTGACTTCAGAGTTGTAAAATTTTTCCTTTTATCCGAATATCCATTGTGGCTCATTCTTGAGTTAGAAGCAATAAGAATGCTTAAAAAAACCTGTGTGGAGCAAAATTTGCCCAAAATAATTACTGAAATTTTATTAAACAGACCACGCGATTTCTATGTCAATTAACAATTTAGCTGAAATCCAAGTCACAAAAACTGATTTATTCATCCAGACTGTTCTCATATGAGCGAAGCACTGTTGCTACAATTATTTGAAAATTTTGCATGTTTCATGTGATTAAAACGGGACGTATTCACGGGCCTTAGATGAAAGGTAGGAAAAATTACACTTGTCATGTCTATTGTAATCCTCAAGGTCGAATTAAAGCTTTGGTGTCCAATTAATTAGGACGTCGTGCAATGTTTGTCATAGTTATGCCGGTGCCAGGAATCGAACCCAGGTTGTACGATCAAAAACTGCGCACACAAACCACTGATCTATCTAGGAGCCGTTGCTCAGTTCCTTCGGGTACCCCGCGGGATCGAGTGAATAATTGATGGTCCACTTTCAAACTGAAAAAAAATTGCAAACGTGGCCAATTCGCGCAGAATCTCGTGTTCTATGCTCATTAGTACAAACATGATTAACCGCTCCTGCGTCATTCTTGAGCGCAACACGTCCTTTACCCGCTTTATCTTCGAAAATTACAGTTCGCCAGAGCAGTTTGTTATTATTAGGGTTAGGTATATACAGAAGACACCCGCCACATTATGGAAAACGGTTTGTAATTTATTCATCACAATCAGTTGGTGCATGTCAGGCGCTGATATATATACTACCACGACAGATTGCCGGTTCAACACCACTGGCTTTGTGAGAGCGCTAACTTGTTGGGTGTTTGGCGAAGTTAGTCTTTGGTAGAGACGAGAATTGCACAACTTTTCAAACAAGCCCGCTTTCAAGTCCCAAGGGTGCTCTGATACCAGATTGGACGCGTTGTTTCGAATGTCATTCACTGATAACTGCGCTAAGTTCCCAAGGAAACCGAACTAACTACTGAGAGCCTTATACGCGTCCAGTCGTTTTGACAGCTCCTAGAGCAGACTGTCTATGATAAACAGAAACGGCCGCGTGACAAACAATTCCGCCGAACTGAGCTGAACCTCTGGCGCCGATCCGGGGTCATCGTTTTGCAATTCTGCTTAGGAGAGGGACGTGATCCCAGCCTGTATTCACGCAGTTTATCAGACATCTTGCTTCTTCCTCAGTTGGTGCGCACGTTGATCGGGCACGAACTCAATCAGTGACTCGTAAATAGCAACCACAGGTCGGCTGACTGCAAGGACAGGCTGCAGACATGGAAGTGCGTCAGAATTTGATTCCACAGAGTTGCAACTAGCCCTGTTTTCAGCGTAATGATAACATCCGCAAGCCCTCGTGCATCCTGCCGACTGTATGCGTTCTTGCCTGAATTATCCGCAAAACTGCATGGGACATCAGAAATAACAACTGTGTAACGAAGAAAGACAGTCTTTGTTGCACCAGTACGTGCCGACCGCCCGGTGTCATCAGAACGTTTAACGGTAAGTAGTCGCTTCTTCGATAAGGTTCAGGAAGCAAGTTGAACCGGTAAGTTAAAGCTGTAAAGGAGACAAACAACTATGAAGAGAATCCCGAAGAATGAGGCGGCTTCTCTGCAGGACTCAGCTCCCAGTTGTCCAACCAAGTTGAGTGATCACCACGCTCTGGGTATTGTTTCTTTGGTTGGCTCACGAACATAGAAGAACAACTCTGTCTTTGACACTGTCTTGGTACCTCTCACCAGCGTACATCTTCATCGAATTTGAAAAGTCAGCGTCGTGGTGCTGACAGTCGCCGGCTACCCTTGAGCACCAATAATCTCGCATTTCATCATTTACATGGTCCGGCCACAGCCTAAAGTCTGATGAATACGCGTCGCTGTCTGGTGTCAGGCCCGTCGCTGTGCCTGTTATAGGCATTATTTCCTCCTATTCCAATCGGAGACCTTCCACGTTACCTGTGGAGCAAGTCTTGTCAACGTCCGGCTCGTCGTAACCAAGGCTAACAAATTGTAGGAAGGACGTAAGCTTGGTAGTCAGACCCTGTTTTCCCGCTTGTATTCCTCTGCCTTAGACTTTCTTCCCTTAGCAGCACTGGAGGCGTACGATCGTGCGACGTATCGTTCGCGGCTGCTCATAGCGAGCGGTTGTTGAAGTACGAAAGATGATTAATTACCAAGTAGAATTAATACACTAATTGTGACGCAATGGACAAATGCCCACCCAATTAAAAATTCGTCTGAAAAAATGTAGACTTAAACAAAGCAGACGAGCTATTTTTATATTTTGGCGACCCTAATGATTCACCAAAAATAATTCTTACGCTGGCTCTGAAAGGAAGCAAATCGGAATCGTGGTGCCCCTAATCCGCAGGGCCCGTAGCATTTGCTACGTTATTAATCCGGCATTGACACTCATCCTCTTTTAAATAGAGTTAAATTTGGCACTGTTGACGTGTGGACATAACACAACCGTCGCGATATTATGATCGATGAGGTGATTTAGAAATTTAATTATATTAAAGTGTAATCCGAGAGCGACAGCTACAGAGC
>JASANE010005776.1:0-23940 GCA_030248225.1 Trileptium ribeirensis | reverse complement strand
TCAATATGTCAGTTTTTTTGAGGCTGGTGCTTCTACTTCAATTCTATTTACAAAGTTTACAAGCGCACTGGCTCGTGCTTGACGCAATTTATGTTAGCAAAGCATACACAAAGTACTTCTACGTAAGTCATACTCCATTACCGAGTTGTACCGGTTTAATTCGAACATACCCCGCAGACTTCTGAATGTGCAAAATAGCTGATACAAGCATTGACCTGGCTTTGATTTGTTAACAAACTCCTGCCGGTTATTATAAAAAATTCCTATGAAATTATGTGCCCAACTTACGTTCCACACGACAAATTGCTTAGCTAATCTTTTGCTTGGTTCTATTGGAGCTTGATCATTGTATAATATATATTACATATGTTTGGATCATAGATGAAGCAAAAAATGTGGAAAATTTCAAACAAAATTTTTAAACCGAAATTCCGGTTCCGGTATGGTTTTTGCCCTTTGCCGGAACTGCAACCGGAACACGATTTTCGCCGGAACCGGAACCGGAATTCCACAAATTTTTGTTAAGCTCTATGGGATGTTGATCCACACGGACACTGTCAAGTTTTGACTGCATGCGATCGAAACAGCTCTGAAATCGTTATCGTTTTGGCATCATTTTTGTAATTTTGGCGTAATATATTTAATTTAAGTCTGTTCAACCGTTTTATAAATGTCAAATATATGGCATTAACTGTGAGTCGTTCCGGTAAGCTTAGCTAGTAGACATTGCGTGAAATATTTTCAGCGTATAAAACAAATATGTAACTTCTAAATAACGAGTGTTTTCGGCTATGATAAAGAGCCCGAAATTCGTTATATTTGGAGATTCTGTGACAACTTTTATACCGTTCCAGCAGTTCCGCGATGCAATTCATATAATGTTCACTAACGCCATGTTTATGAGATGAATGGTAGCTCACTTGGTATGGCATATTTTACGAAATTTTTTCATAGAGGTATAATTTTATAGCACTTACGAGCGGTACGAAATGGTGTTAAATCGGCTCCATCGAAGGTTTTTCACAGATTAACAAGTTATGATCAATTTTGTGAAAATAATTTGGGGGAGGGGGCGTAACGTGGTATGATTATCGAGTCCCACTACGAATGGATTGGGCTGATTCTGGCACCACTCGACTTACTACGATTAAGCGGCTTCACGGTATAAAAATTATGCATTTATCGAGAAAATTTTTGGTACCGAAGGTAACCATAATTTATTGGTAATCCAGAGAATCGGAAAAGTATCTTGTCCGAAATATGGCTAAACGCATCGATGGAAATAGTCGAAGGGTGCCAAAATTATGGCAGTATCCACAAAATTGACGATTTTTGGCAGCGGGGCATAACTGGAAAGAAAAAACTCCAAATAGCTGTAAGACGCTAAATTCTCATATTGCTCTATGAAGTAGCATATTTCACAAACATCTGTAATGCGTGAATCCACTTTAGCCGCGTACACCTGGGTTGTTTTTGTCAAATCAGTTTAGGATCGTAAATGCGGTGAGCACGAAAGCGCATAAACGATTTGCGATTCTGCAACGCGTAGGCGCTTTTTGCGGTCACTATTTTGCAATTTAGCATCGGATTTTGCTGACGGCGTACAAGCGAAAACGCGATCACCAATCGCGTATTTTCGTATGCTCCAATGTACAAATACACCGCGAACATTGCTGTCTGATTCAGAATGTCATTTGATGAACGGGGACAAACGTGCAAAATGGCCAAATGTGCGTGAACGCAAATTCTATTTGTATATCGCAGAGATCATGTTCGCGTTCACAAAAATGCTAATATTAATGGCAAAAACGGGAAGGCGAATTTCTGCGCGAATCAGTTCGTGATTTTGACAAAGGAATAAGCCGCGTGTACGCACCTAAAGTGGACTCGCTCATAAGAATCTCTAGATTCAACACTTTGGCTGAAGAATCTATTGCTTTTGCATTCAGAGAATTTTAAGTTCAGACCATAGCTAAAGTTTTTATCGGAATCCTGACTAAAAATATAATTTTTCGTCAGACGGCGTTCTGAAGAACAAAAAATATACATACTTGTCCGTCCGTGATAACCATAACTCATCACCGATCGGGTGGATTGTGGAAAGCTTTATCATTGTACGCGCAATAGTGTTTCTACCTCCTTAAAAATTAGTATAATATATCCTACATACATATATGTGTAGAGTGTTATACAGTATTTGTGTGGGCTGGACTATATATACATGCACATTTTAAGTGCGACAATAATGTATGAATATCAAAACAATTTTGTATGGAATTTGATGCAGCGAATTTCTCTGTTGTCTGAATTTTCAGATTCGTTTGTGTTAAAAATACAATTGTAGTTGCTTGAAATTTGTCACTTTATAGTTTGAAATATACAGTATAATGTGAGAATCTTCACATATATTTGTATAAAATACCATATATACTTGCATTGTATGAATTTGAATATACATTGTATGAAACGCAATATATACAATGTATAAATTTTATTTGTATGACAAATAATATATATATGTATTGTAAAATTTTTATATTTATTTGCATGAAATTAAATACATATATTTAATGTATGAATTTTTATATATTTTTGTATATAATGTGATATATCTAACATACGAATTTTCATAAATATTTGTATGAAATAAAATACGCCTAATTTATGAATGTTTGTACATAATTGCAATTTTTGTGCAAATTTTAATATACATATTTGCTTTATATATATTCAAAAAATTATGTGCTACAAATCATATGTGTATACGCTTATAATCTGCAATTCTGCTCAAATTATATACAAAAAATCATACATTTTTGTATGAAATTTCATGCAAATCATGTACAATTTGTCATACATGCTGTATATAATTTCATATAGAGTAACGCGTAACAAATCATACAATTCTTATGTGTGCATTCATGCAAAAGATATCTACATAATCATACATGATCTGTGTTACGATTCATACAAAGTATGTATATACAATGTGTCATATATTTATTGTGGTCAATGTCTTACAAATTGTGTTGACATAATCATGAATGATGTACAAACTGGTACACAAATGATGTAGGATTTGTCCTCCATACAATTACCCGTATTTGTGTTAATTTTATACGAATTGTAGCAAAATAATGCCACACAATCGTTCTACGAAATTGTCATCATACAAATTTTAAAAGAGTAATTTTCGCTTTTGTAAAATGTTCAAATAGCGATTTTTTGGCCTAAGTTGGAAAACTGATCCCGTATTTAGGCTTGTCATTCTCGCTGTATATGGTTGAGTTGCATTTAGTCGGCTGTAACGCTTCTGAAATAAAGACGTCGGATAAAAATAGAAGAGACCGTGCCAGATATCTCATTAAAGGCTGCAGCGTTGTGATAGTTTACCAAAGCTATCGCCCAGCAGTAATATGCCACATTAATTGGTTGCATTTACGACATATAGCATATTGCAATCCATATAATACCTAAATTTTTGCTAACAAGTTGAAAATACAAAAATATATATAATTTCGTCGTTTTTATAACTAGTATTATATATTATAATATATTACTATTTTATATATATAATTTGTCAACCATTTGTTCTATATTGGGTTTCGTTCATTCGTTCACAGTGCTTAGCAGAGTCAATACTTTGGGATAAATCTAAGTGTATCTGAATCGACTATTGTAACGACCGGATTACTGATTGGACGGTGGTTACTTGTGATGAGGTTTGAAACAAGTTCTTTGTTTCGTTTTCGTTTAATTATCCGGGATTACTCTAGTACATTATGGTAAATTACATTCTTTAGCTGAGTGTAAGTAAAATTGTTTTTTTACTAGTCTTAAAATCTACACGTTTCCTCTCGTCATATACGTGTAACTTTGCATTGTTTGCAGGAATTATTGCGATGTGAAAATCTTGCCGACGTATGTTCACGATGTGGCGTTAGCTAACAGCAGTGGGAAACGTCAAACGGAAGCAGAAAAGTTAGTTAATTGTATATTTTGAAAAGGCCTACATTTTTTCTATTGGATTACAATTGGAGCTAAATTCATGCCGTATATATTACTCCGTTTAGTGCTTTTAAGAACTGCTTATGGCTTCTTGAGAGGAGTACAATTTATCGCCATCGCTATAAGATTCTGTCTGACGAATCGTTTTGTCTGCAACTTCCTCCCTTGGAGTGATTTTGACCAAGCCAACCGCTACTTCTATGTCGGACATGGAAGCAGTAATTAATACTCAGGAGATCGCGATGGTTGGAAAATTTTTAGATTCAAATTTTGCACCTGGGCGGGACAAAATTTTGCTTGCATGTCAAACCTAAAAATAATTGTAAGCAGTGGCCTACTTCTCTGACTATAAAATTTGCCCTTACAAAATGAATCACGTCGTACAACAATCCCGGTATGTGTATATTATGACAGTAGCGAAGTGTATTATGCTGTTCTCGAAAATCATTGTCGACTCTGCGTGCTTAGATGTCTTATTTTGTGAAAATCGTTCGTAAATTGTTCCAAAATTTTAAATGCTGTGCATTAGCATCTATCTTGGAGAGCACAATCTTCCCTGATCAGCTAATATTCGAATGTTTAATATTTCAAATAATTGAAGCGAGTGTTTGTCGACCGAATTGTGAGCTTATAATTTCGTAAATATTAATAATTAATAAAATTATATTTTCGCAAAAGATATTGCTATTAGAATTAACTTCATATTACCGCGTCATTGAATTGTGAGTGGGTAAGTGAAACGAGCGAAGCGAAGAATTCTTACTAGCCGTGACAGTGGTAAAATTTGACAATGTCCGTTATTGGTTTTTTAGGTTAAAACGCTAAGCTCAACCTCGGCTGGGCCTATTGATTCGCGCGTTAGTTCATTTTAAAGCTTGAAATCTTTGTGTATGTCCTTTAGTTAGGCCCGAAGCCCAATTCTAACATTTTCTCTCCAAAAATGCGGGCCAAAGGGCTAGGGTCGGGTCCCCACAGAGTCCAGAAAATCATGTTACTTACTATAGCTACACAACAGGTGTAGATATATGAGACAATTGAGCTTGTTTTGTAAAGCAAATAGTTCCTTTTTAAGACTGTATATAATGCTTTGATTCGCGGTTCTTTCAGGATGTGGGATTTGGATAAGCGGGTTTTAAAATGGATCGTGAGACCCAAAATACACAAAACTGCAATATCTCCACAACAACACGATGTATGTAGGTGGTGTTTGTTTCATTTTGTAAAGAATTCATCCTCTATATAGATACTCCACTGCCATTGTTAGCTTTGCAGGGTTGGGTCAAAAATATTTTTTCAATGGACCCTTGAGACTCAAAATACACGAAAATAGTAGTATCTCCGCAACTGCCCAATCTACATGAATGGCTTTGGTCTCATTTTGAAGAGTGATCCATCCTATATAGAGCTGATATGGGGTGCTGCTATTTTCATTGTTTACTTTGCAGGATTTGATCAAAAATGGTATTTCAATGGGCGCATGGGATCCAAAAACACTAAAATAATAACATCTCCGCAACCGCTCGAGATTTATGGCGTTTTCGGTATCATTTTGTAGAACAGTCCATGGATCATTTTGGAATTATTTGATGGTCAATATAGTTCTATTCGTCTCTTTAAATCACATATTCAACACCCAGAATTCACGACTTTGACGATAAAACAAGCTGCTAGTTTTAAAGTGGTGGTACATAATTACCATATGAGTAATTTAAGGTAAAGATTATTTTGCATAATATTGCTTATAGAAACGATGACAAAAGATGTTTGCCGACCGACGATATTCAAGTTTTATGCATGGACGTTATTCTGAGCCGAACAAATTCGAATACAGCTATGGTTCTCTTGAGTAACAATCGAAAACAGCTGTGTATTTATCTGCCGTCGATGTCTGACGACAAAAGAATCACCGAATGGAACCTATCAAAATACTTGTATATAAATATTTGTATAATTATTAAAAACTGGTAATATTAAATCTGTTTTAAAAATATGAAACAGTGGTGGTTGTTATTGAATACGTGATTTGAAGAGCTTTTTTCAGTCGGAATGGATTTCGTAGAAATCTACATAGAAGTATGCTATAGAGGTGGGAACGAACTTTAATTTTTGGGCTCGACTTTGCTTGTTTTTAACTTTTTCAGGGTCGTTTACCAAATCTCGAAGGAACCCACCTTGCTTTGGCCAAACAAAAAAACTGAGGTCGGCTCGGCTGGGTTGCTTAACATGTGAAGCTTGGAATTCTGGTCGGTTACGAAGTTGTGCCGAATCAAAAAGTTCGATTCTAACCTCTGCTATGTAATGCTCAAGACGTCTCTACAAAAACGCGACAATTTCTGGCTTCTTCAAACTACCAAAATTATTGAACCTGGTGGCATGACTTGGTGGTCCCCTCTGTTCGGCAATGGGGGAATGGAAATACCTGAGGCGATTTCCAGCGTTTCATCTGGAGTACCCAGTTGAACTAGGAAAGCCATGAAGTACTGTATCTGTGATAAAACGTTAATGGTAATTTAGCAACTGATTGCAATTCTGCAGAAAAAAGGGAAATTTTATCAAATAATTGAAATGTGTGATAAGTGATAATTACTGCGTTTGTGTTTATCAGCTTGAAAATGCGCATTAAGCCTTTCGGGAATTTTCTGTAACTTTAAATAATTGTTTTGATGCCATGAAGTATAAGTTTCAGTGGACCTTGCCTGTTTTTAACTAAAAATATGTGTGAATTATTTTCTGAAGATTGCATTTTTTAACTCAAAACAATACATTCTCTACTTAATTTGAAATAAAATATTTTGTTACAGATTACTTTCAAAACAAGCTACTGCTGTTTGCTGTTCGCTAGACAGCTGCGTAGTTGGCACCGCTGTAGGGTCACAAACTACTGACGATTACGAGATTTTAGTTGCAAATCGCCTAGGACATGTTACTAAGCATTTGTTCGGTGATTGTCAGGCATATTGTAAAAATGTCGCAGATGACGAATCACAACAAGCTACCACATCTAGCACAGAAGAGGCAGTTGAAGAAAACGCAATTCTTGGACATGTTTCAGTGATACTCGATATGGTACATTTTTTATTACAAACGAAGTTTATTGCTTGGTTATTGCTGGGTCAGCTGATTTGTATTAGCTAAGATAGTTGGAGGGCTGAACGTTTGAGCCCTTTTGAAAATGATAATTAAAAATTTGAAAAGTCTTAGACATAGCTCGTTCTTGTGTTAGCTGTCCACAATGTATGTAGCCAAGTCAAGTGGTGACTTTGAGATGGAGCATTATGTAATCTAACCATTTTTGCCACAATATCTAAGTCAGTAAATGGTTAGCATTGACCTTGTATTTTATGTTCAGTTTTAAGTTATCATCTGTACATTTTAGATGTCCAGAATAAATAATTTACGAACTAACTCCTTTAAATAATTTGTTTTGAGACAACTTACTTGGGTTCATATAAAGTGCATTATTTGATTTTATTCAGTCATTTTAATTGAAACAGTGCGACCTAAGCGAGCTGAGTTTCCACTCAGGGCGCTATGGTTTAAATCGTGAAAATTTCTTTTTTGTTTGTCACCGTCATTCAAAACTCGTTTTCGGATGGACGGATTTCGACAATTTTTTTGTTCGACAGCAGAAGTGATGGCGATGAGAGCTTTAGTTAGATACGGACTGCTACGACCCCATCTGTCTGGTCAAAATGGGGAAAACCGGTTTTAATGGCTTTTTGCCCAAACTTGGCCATATGTATGTGACAGTGTTTCGTAGAGCATCTCATGACACTGGATTTGCAACGAAAAATAGACATCACCAACGGAATAAGTTCATCGAGATCTGCAAATCTGCAACTTTTCTGACCACAACTTTTTTGTAGAACCAGTTCCTGGGCCGCTGTGGGCCCGAATATGGTTCGTGGACCCTTTGCCAGAAATAGCGATTTTTCAGATTTCGCTACGTTATTTTTTTTATTTTTTCCTTTCAGTGAGTGTCTGTTATGTTGAATCCGATGGTTTTACTATCTACATAGTGTCCAACTTGACTATATTATATCTCTTCACGGGGTTTCAAGGATTTTACGGTAGACGAACCCGATTTCCAAAATGTAGTGCGTTTTCATTTGTCTGATGATGTTTTGTTGGGCATCAAGAATAGTTTATATATAGGTATTCCTGATGGCTTGCTGGGTATTCTGAATACAATAATTTTGTTATCTAGAGTGTACCATGCATATTTCAGGCCTTTTCATGGGGTTTAATTGGGCTTAGGGTCAATGAGCCCGATTTCCAGAATATACTCTGTCTTTGGTTGTTTCGTTACGTAGTGCGTATAGGTCATCAAGAATTGTCTATATGGGTTTGGTAGCAGACTGACTGCGATGGTTTGGTTATCTAGATTCCAGTGCATATACTTCATGAGTTCTCAGTAGATTTCAGTGGGTTTAGGTTCGACGAGGTTTTAATATTTGCAATGAGTTCAGGGTTCAAAAGGTTTTGTGGTGGTACATAGATATACATTAAACACAGCCTGTTACAGATTATTAGCCAAAATGAAACTTGACTTTTAGATGATAACGTAAAAAGGAAATCTCGCTCATGCCGTTTCAGTCTCGCCTGCGAGTTACTAGTATTTTTTATACTTTATGACAGCAATAAAAGCAAGTCGTTCGCGAAAAATTCGCCAATACCAATGAACGAAATGGTAATTTGTTCGCCAGCTGTTCTTAAAGAATCCACAATGATTTGAGGAAGATCTGTTTTATTTCGGTCCGTAACTTTAGCTGATATTGATTTTATTTTAACGGTATTATAGTATAGGTATTTATGGCTTTTTGTAGAAGTTTAGACTTGATAGTTGGGCGCGGGTGTAGAGAAAGCTCTATAGTAACCTAATAAATGAAGCCTAAGCCTTAGTCTAAGCTTAACATATTGTATAATGCTTACACACAGCCTAAGGCTAACTCGGGGGGCTGCCACCCTCCACCCCCAGAGTTCCCGCTCTGAGCTGTTGTTTCGTGTAATCATACACACCATTCATTGCGGACAACTATGGAAGCTTTTTCTATTCGAGTGCGTGATAGTAGTTTGTTTATTACTTGGCTGCTTTATGTTCTCACGTTAATCGCTGGTATGTTTCAGAAACTTACTCCTAGCAAGCCAAAATACTTGTTAACCTGCGATCGAGATGAAAAGATACGTGTTAGTCGCTATCCAAATGTATACAATATTCACTCATTCTTGCTCGGACATTCTGAGTAAGTTATACAGTAATGTGTGTGGCAGAAATGTTTGCTATATAATATCCACTAAGTGCCAAAGAGCCAGCAACGTGGCCCTGACATATATTTTTAGATGGTTTCTCAGTTACCCTGGAACGATTTCGAGTCTTGGGGAACTAAAGATAAAACACATCTTGGGGCACACTAAGATAAATCAGGTCTTTATTCTAAAACACCCCAGCCCGAAATTGGTCAATTTTAAAGGCACAGCAGTGATATTGAGACGTTTCAACTCATATTTATGCTAAAAAATTTTTCGATTTTTGAGCTGCCAGTGGTCCCAAAAATCCCTTGCTACTCAAAAGCTTCAAAAAATTCTTATCGATAATTATGAGCAAACCTAAGTTTAGGGCTGGGTCTAACGTTTAGTCTAAGCATAGTTCGTTAACCCATGAACAGATTCAGCTGATTTTACCACCATTCAACTCGTCAGTGCGGTTGAATTAGATATAAAATTGTACATTTATCGAGAAATTTTTTTTAAATTTGGTTAGCAAGGGGGCCACAGATAACCCAAAAAATCGAAAAAAATTTTGTCATACAAATGGCTGAAATGGATATTGTCTGAACCGCCTCGTCGATGCTGAGTTGAATTGTGCCAAAATTTCCATTATTTCTTAAAAATATATCAATTTCAGGCTGGGAGATTCCCAATAAGACCCTATAAAACACATTCTGGTCCGCAAGCTATGGTAAAACACGCAATAAAGCCTCATTCAGAGCATGCAAAAGCTCAATGTAAATAAAACACATCAGATACGTTCTTTTCTTTGGGGGGGGAGGGACAAAATGAAGGGCGTGCCCCTCCAGCATAAATTCTCAGAGGGAGCACCTCTCTTTTTTCCGGGATCGCTGCTGTTGCTGCTTACTATTATCAAAGCGTATTTGCCAAATATCCAAGCACTCACCTGAAAAGATACTAAACTGGATTGCAAACTTGGGCGGAGCATGCTCTTCCAAAGTGGAGGGGATCGGTCCAAGATATTGTCAACACGCACGTGACTCAAGAATTTATATCCATAATGGATGAAAAGCTTTTCCGAAGTTGATCTATTAAGCATTCGCTGTTAAATATCAAATTTTCATTCAGTTTGTTCTCAATTTATTTGTTTACGACTTTTCAATCATATTTAAGAGTCTTCAATCATGTTTACGAGTCTGCGGTTCCTGTCGTACCTGATACAATGTCAGAAAGACTGTGTAATTTTACTGATAGTACGGAGTAAATGTATCTGGAAAATCCAAATTTCTAGCAGCTATATTTCGCGAATTGTGCGTTCTATGTGAAGCATGGATCTGACTTCGCCGAAGCGTTCCTGAGGCGAAACCGAAGTTATTTAGAACTAGTATTTAGCAAGCGATGATGAAACGGAGCGATCGTGATTTTATTTTTAAGTTATCTTTTGGGGTAATCACCTGTAGCAGGCTGCGTTTGGTGTATATATCACCCTAAAACCTTTTGAATCCTGAACCCATTGAAAATCCCAAAATCTCGTCGAACCTAAACCCATCGAAAACAAGTATCAACGCAACAAGTATTTGTGCTGATCTCTAGATAACCAAACCGTCGTTTTCAGGCTACAGTAAACTTGAAGACAGATTGTATTCCGGAAACAGGATTCATTGACCCTAAATCTATTGAAAACGCATTAAAATACATTAAATATGCACGCTAAATCCTAAATAATTAAACCATGGCATTCAGCCTTCAAATCACCTATATACAGACCATTGTGGATGCCCTGAGCGCAATACATAATCAGACAATTGAAAACACACTACGTTTTGGAAATCGGGTTCGTCAACATTAATACTATTAAAAGGTGTAATATAGTCAAGTTGGACCCTAGACAGCAAAACCGTTCTATTCGGCGTGCTTTATAACCTAATAGGCACTCATTGCATTGTAAAGGCATGCAGTAACACGGCGAAATTTGAAAAAATCGCCATTTCTGGCAAATGTTCGTCGAAGCATATTCGGACAAACAGCGGCCCAAGGAGTCTTTCCGCAAAAGTGTCGTGGTCAGCGAACTTGTACATACCGATGAGCTGATTCTGCAAAATGGCATTCGCTTTTTCATGCTGCATTTCGAGATATGGGTTGCGAAACACTAGCACAAGTATGTACAGATTTGGCAAAGAACCTTAGAAACCTGTTTTTGTCATTTTCACCCGAACGATGGGTCGGAGCTATTAACGTTCAACTAAAGGGCACATCGTCATTACCTTTGCTTCCGAACGAAAATAAATTTGTCGACATCCGTCCATCCGAAAATGAGTTATGAATTACAGCGACTGACAAAGAAATGAAATTTTCAAGATTTTGCCTTAGGGCCCAAAGTGGAAACTCCGCTCGCTTCGCTCTCTTCATTTCAATAATAATACAACGAAATCTTCTTTGGGAAATCGACAACGCTTTCAGGAAGCTGAAGCGAACTAAATTTATTTCAGTTTGTATAAGAAATTTCAACATATTATGAACTTCTTTTCTAGTTAACAACACTTCATTTTCTAACTGTATTCAGCACAGCATACCTTTCACCTGTAGGCGCGGAACAATTTTGAGCTGGATGGGGGCAAGGTGTGCTTTACCTGTACTTTACAGTCAAAAAATAAGAAGTCGTTTGCAGTTGCGACCCTTCCCTTGAAGAATGTTTTGTGGGGTATGGCCCCTCTTCCTGCCATCTTTGTTCCCACGTTCCAACCTTCTCCAGACGACGAACCGATGCATAAAAAACTGATATATTGTCGTACAAAAAATCAATTTGATAGGTTTCTGGTTTCCAACCATTTATCTTTAGATGCCATGACATGTTGGATGCCTCTGCTCTTATTTGTTTGCTCGTGTAGACAACACGGAAAGAGGATCACTAAGTCGAAAAACAGTACCTTAATTGTCGAGAACAATAATTGGTTAGCTATCGTGTTGGCTGGTTGTTTGCGATTATTGACAGTGTTTTCGCTAATCCACTGGAATTGCAGGCTGTATGTGGTAACCAGGGATTTTAAAGCAATAACGATGGTTCCTCGTGAATGCGGATGTTGGTCATCAGCTTTTGTGTGGTGGCTTTACAGGT
The DNA here is from genome assembly GCA_030248225.1 of Trileptium ribeirensis. Lineage (NCBI taxonomy): Eukaryota > Metazoa > Nematoda > Enoplea > Enoplida > Thoracostomopsidae > Trileptium > Trileptium ribeirensis. The sequence continues at coordinate 11,588 of JASANE010005776.1, read as the reverse complement.
CTTTCTGCTACTCCGCTTATTGCGCGTCTTACTGCGTAGAAAGCGTCTTTTTTAGAAGCACGTTCTGGCATCGATTGATGAAGACATTGTTTGTTACGCCGTCAGCTCTGGCCGTGGTTTTATCTTCACAAACGACAACCCTTGCAGCAACCAGCATAGAGCAGCTGTATATATAAAAAGCAATGGTAGTGGTGTGTTACAGTTAGTAAAGGAGCTTTATAGATTCACTGAGTATCGTAGGCCATAGCCGGTTCCACTTTTCCAAACATTTGTTTGGCCGCTCGCCAAATTAGTTTTGCTGCATTTCCACGATGTTTACAACTAACAGGATTGGCATTATCACACAGAAACATTTTTATATACAACGTTCCGCTTAATTTAACACTGTCATTTATCGCCACTGTTCTACAAACATACTTATAGGTATCCTCTTATATTGAGCTATGGTGTTAAAATTTAATATAAAGAAACAATTACCTTAGGTTTTTGCGTGCTCCTACAAAACGTACGAAAGGTGATTTTTCCATCTCCTGGGTTTGTTATTGGAGATGAAATTACAAACTCAGTAGTGTTGGCGTTCGTTTAGGCCACGCGGCACCTGAGACTCAATGAAAATATCCATCATATGTCTTCTACCTTTTAGATATGTGGTCAGCCTTGATCTTGTTCAATTTGACGACTTCGACGATCAATTTTATCCAGTGTCGGCGTCAGGGGTAAGTAATTATAGTCGTAAATATACCCTACCGATATTGTTAGCCAATACATTTAAAATTCGCTAGTGTACAAATTTACACTAGATTTAGCAACTTAGAAAACGATAACAGACCAGAAATCTGAAACATCTCCGGATATAATCAGATTATTACCTTTATAAGGAAGCTTGTGTAGTACATACCTAGCAGTTGCTGTTTACCGCAAACTTAAGCTTATTTGATGCACATATTCTTAGAATATAATATGAGCTAACGCCATATTTGAACTAAAGGCAATTAATATTTAACGCTCTTAACGAGCATGCTGAAGTGGAATCACCTGTTGTTGTGACCAGTTTTCCTTGAAATTTGCATATTCCACATGGTTGCAGTTCACCTACAACATATTCCTTACTGTTAGTTGGAAGTAGAATCTACAGCAAAGTAGCAAAGTTGCGCTTTCCGCATAGGAATTTTTTATATTTAGTTGCGAGTAAATGACAGTATTATTACGTTGTTTCGCCTTGTGACAAAAACTAAAAATTTTGCAGCGCGAAAGTGCAACAACGTATTTACCAGTCTTGGTGAACCATGCTCATAATCCATGTATGGGCCGATGTCTGAAGTCTAAGTGGTCCGGGCCTCCGTGGGAGGGGGAGGCCTTCGGCCTCCCAACGGCTCAGAGCATGTCGGCGAAGGGGGTTGGAAGATTGCGGTCCTTCGGCTCGGCGAAAATCACCCATGGTTTGGCGCCTGCGGCCCCTCCAGGGAGGAGCAGGGTGACCTGTTACGATGGTTAGAGCGCCTTGGGATTGGGGGTTACTTCCATACTTCCCTACTGTGGCTTTATTGAATGTAACCTCTGCACGCACAGGTGTCGAAACCGTATTGTGGACAACTAGAAAGCGCGTCGTATAGCTAATACTGGTGTAGATTTTATACTGATGCGACGTATGCTTGACAAATGGGACATGCAAGTTGTCCTAAATTTGCTTCGTGCTCATTTAGTGTCATTGTTTACTTATATAGCTGACCTTGTTTTATTGTTATGCTTTAAATCTAAGAATCTTTTTATTTGCTTTTAAGAAGTTACAGATATTTGTTGTTAATTTTTGAACGATTTATTGTATCTTTAAAATTTTCGTTATAAGCTTTGTACTTTATGCTAACTGTAGCTGTTTCCAGTAATAACGCAGATATCGTTTTGCAATTTCGTGCTATGCTAATACCAATAGGTAATTATAATATAAACAGGCTTTGCTTGTTTAGTCAGCTGAATTCAAACTATTTAGCAGTAAAATTGTAAAAATAGATTTCATGATCAGATATGGCACCAGTATTTTCTGCGCTTCTGATATTGAATATGCACGATTCCCTAAGTAGCTGAAAGATTGATTTCTGATGTTAGATTTAATGCCACTTTTCCCGACTTTTATTCATAGGCGGCGTAACCGTTAGCTGAAAGGTTGGGGGGGGCGTCCGTGCCAAATTATAAAACCACCACAAGCTAAAAAGTGGGTATCAATTTAGATGTAAATATCGTATCTGCATTGGAAGCGTGATAACGAATTGACAGAAGTGCGGGTCTCACCCACCCAGGTTAAAAACTTGGGGTAGTCTCGACCACCGTGTCGTTCGAAGTGGACGAGCCCTTGATTTTACAGTACAATATTTTAATGTTTCAGGATGGGACGCTGAAAGTTTGGGACTGTTCAATGAATGGAAAAATTTTGTTGTCGTTAAATTTTGCTGACATGCCTTGTGAATCTCCAGAAGATGACATTCCCAATGGTGCGTATAACGAACCGTGGAAACTACTGCACGTCCAAAATGGACTTCTCGTTGTTAGCTTTCAGAGGTTTGATAATTTTTATCTGCCGACTATTAATAACATTTGTGTTCACTACATTTTATAACTACCGTAACATAAGAAAATACGTCTGTTATAATAATCAATTATGGTTTATAAAAATCGAACTGTGTTTTCTCGCACCTGCGATCGAGTTTTAAATTCGATGCCAATGTTTTTCAATAGAATCACAACAAATCTAGGAAAGCAAGCTAGTTGGTAGCCCAACTTTGATGTTTAGGCTTCTAACCGCGACGTGCTTAAGTTATGAACGATTAATGAGCAGCGGATACATAGAGGATAATAATTAACATTGCATAACAAAAATGGCTGCCTTTGAGCAATCGTATGATTGGCCGTAATAGTTGGGACTAGGTTTGCAAACGTGAAAATTCTCGGATTTGAAAAGTCATGGGACATACCCGATCTGACGGCAGCCGGACCTGATAGGAGTTAACGCCAGGACGACGATGGTTTAATGCAACATGCGATACATCAGTTTTAAGCAGTGTAACAATAATTACATATCAAGATTTATAAACCCTAACACAAACCTAATATTTTATCCTATTCTAATCAAAACTTTGTTTTTGAAAAGTCGACGTGCAGACTGGACCTGAGCTCGGGACCTGAATAATTTATTCTTAAATTTTTAACATAACCAATAATCGTCCCTATCTAGTGTTTCTACAGCCAAAATTGTGTTCATTCCAACGACATAAGGCAGACCTACGTCTGCCGCAATCCCACCACTGTCTCGAGAACTTAAAGGAAGCTTTCAGAATGTAAAGCACACTGTAGTACTTTTTGTATTGTTACATTGTTCATTAGTATATTATAGCTGTGGGCATGCAAATCATAGCGATAGCAAGTTTACTAACTGTGGTTTTAGACTCTAAAAATGTTTGCAGCGTTGTGCCAAATGATTGTGGAACTGTAATAATACAACATTAATGTCATTCAAAATGCTGTAACCACTTATACGGACCTTTTCGCACTATATTCGACACCTTTATTGTAAACTGAAGTAATCAAACTGAAGTTTAGCAATATTTCCGTCAAAAGTAGAAGTTGAAGGAGCGATATAATGGCTGATGCCGTTAGATATAGTGAAAATATGGATACCTATAGTAAAACAATAAGCTGCCTTTTTGAAGGTAGATTTTGCTAGAGCTATGTTTATTATCGAAGTATATCATTGCGGTATAAACGCTAGATCAACCTGGAAGTTTAACTCATGCCATTATGTACTTTTATGTTGATAGCTCACGCTCTTTGTATATAATATTTTTGTTCATGGATAGAAGCTAATATGACGTGCAACCAATTTCACGAACTCTGAAAATTTATACTTGTTTTATTTCACTGGTAACTCGTCAGTTGGACTGTCTGTATACTAATATACAGTTACATAGTTACCCAGGTGTTGTAACATAATTCCTGTCTGATATTTAAATACAAAGGTGTGTATGTAGAAGATGCCATTTGCGAACAACACCCAAATAAACGGTTTAGGTTTGAACAATATGTAAAAGCGATAAATTAATTGCATAATTCACTATTTTAAGGTTGTCGTCATTGTTATTCATCCATCTGTCACTCCAGAGTAGTGTAGTTAAACTGGAACATACGTCAGTTCACAATATCTCAGCGAAAGAATCCGGAATAGAATCTGTCTCAAGCAGTTCTTCGAATCAGGCTCTAAAGATATGGGACTTTGATTGCGTTGCGGCTGAACTGATTAGCAACCATATTTCTTCACACATTATATCATTTCCAAGCGCCGATAACACCGTGGCACCAGATCAGCGAAAAATAGCTAATACGTCAAAGTTTATTGTAATTGTAATTTGCTGCAATGGAGTCACAGTATTTGGTGTATCTACGACATTTGATGGCATATCGGTTAGTTTTAGTTTTCAAACACTTTTCGATTTTAACCGGATTTCATATTAAATGGAACGAAACATAGCATACACTCGCAAATAAATTTGTGCGTTGTTTCGAACGGAAGCTCAAGCGAACGGAATATTGTTCAGAAAAATACGTCTCAAAATCGTACTCTTTTCTAAATAAACATTGATAAACGCATGATCATCTTGCTGCCTGACGAAAGTTTTGCAACTCGACATAATAAAGGTCACAGCGAAGGCTCTGCTTTTATAGTAAACACTATAATTTATTGAAATATATATGTATATCTTCGGAACGGTTAGTAGATGCAGAAATTTCTGTGATGTAATGCGATTTAGACCCATTTCACATCGAGTACGATCAGACACATCCAGTACTTAGTGTCACTACTCGGTGTGACACGATTTAATGTATTTTATATAGAGTATTCACATTGCGCCCGAATCCCGTCTGATCCAGTACAGCATGCATAATTTTGTCTAGTCCGAGTCGGATACGAATCGGCTGACATAATTGAAAAATTCATAAACATTCACATGTATACGGTAAATATAAAGTTCGATCATGTCGGATCGGGTCGGATAGGAAGCATTATGCACAAAAATTGGAAATGATAAGATCGGACACAACGGGAACACGGCCTTAGTGTCTAAAATTTAAAATAAAACTAATAAATTAAAATATAACAGTTTTAGCATCTTAATAATAGGTGAATCGGAGTAAGCACGGACTATCATAGCAAGGACAAATGGTGAATATTGTTCAAATTTAATCTAGTTCAGTTCTTCTCGGAACATTGCCCATCGTAGCGTATTTTGAAATGTGGTATCATGTGGTTTTTTGCGCACTTGGATCTTGAAAAGCAATGCAGGGTCAAAAATTTCCAGAGGAGCATCAAATACTGAATTAATGTTAGTTTAGGAATATTTATTTTTAATTTCAGATTAATTCGGACGATACTAATTTCGGTTTAATTCAAAATTTGTTAAACTCTGACACAACTGGACTATTAGCAGGTAAATGGTTTACATTTATTTTTAAGGTAACGCATAAGTACATTAGGTCAAAAATTGGATGTTCGGTTGTGACCCCATACTATACTTAGGTTCACGATAAGACTTAGGCTTAGACGGACTAAAATTTAAACACTGACCATATACAGGTGGATGATACGCAAGGTGGGACTTGACATAATTATCTTTCTCAAGTATGTTGATTACTGTGGTCCGTCGTTGGGTTGATCCTTAAAAAGCGTCATGCTTGAGAGATGACAATAATTAGCCGATACAGTCAAACTATAACATTTGCCAATTTTGTGTATTTAAATTTTTGGTTGTTTATCTCAACATCTAAAATGATCTGTTCAAAATAATATTCAACTAGCCAATATTTTTGTGAAATCATTAATCTCTAGGTGTGTAATAGACTACATATATTATAAATATCAGTTGCTTTTGCTAGAGAATGCCAATATTCAATCGATGGCAAACTAAATATAAATTCATAAAATAGTCCTTGTAAACTAGAATAAGGATTTCGTTTGTAAATTTCCTGATTAGTATTCATTAATATTAAAGAGAACTTGCTCGCTAAATCAAATATGTACAGAATCTCAACACTGTTATGAGCAATTATTATATGCGTATCGTCCTGTTTCATGACGCATTGTCTTGTCCGGCTTTGGCACCAAAACGATGAATGATGCGTCGCCCTTTAGGATGCTACATTAGCGTCACTGGAGCTTGACAAGGTGAAGATTTGTTGTGGAATATTTGCAACACTTTGCAAAATTGATGATTGTCATGCTTTCATCTGGGAACTAGGAAAGCGTTTCTCTGTCGCTCGCACTGTCTTTATTTTCCACGGTCTGAACACGTCATGAAGGCTTGGATGGCCGCTAGCACATTTATTTGAATAGTTCCCGTTAGCGAAATATTGTAAGATCCGAGTTTATACAGTCGCGATGAGAATCTTTGGCATAGTTGAGAGAAATCCGAGAACTGTTAAGTCAACAAAAATCTAAAACATAAGAGTTTTCGTGAATGTTTCTGCGAATGGTTCCAGAAACATTACATTTTATTTTTTTTTTGCATCACTGCTGTAAAAAAATATATATTTTTGCGGTCCTATAAAATATATACACTATTGACTGTTCTGGAATCTGCCTGATGTATCGCCAATGGCGTTTTCGAAAAATGTCTATAGTGTCCGAATGGCCTAAGTTTTTGCAGTTTGTTGTAATTACCTAAAAAAATTCTGTTCTATTTTTGTCCACTCTTGATTTTATCAAGCTTCACATATCTAATTATTGAGATATTGCCCTCAGATTAGCTAATGCTTTCTGAATTCTAGCTCAATATTTCGGCACTGCTTATTTTTTGCATTTATAGTAGCTGGTACATATTACCGGGTATTACATAATTAATGTTATATTATGCTAAGAGCCTAAGTCTGCAATATCCATACTACCATACAAATTGTGCCTTAATTCATTATTTTTCAAAAACAAAAGTTTATACAGAAGGGGATCGATCCTAGTACCCTAGGTATGTAATAACATTTGCGTTAAATCAAGCGCCGCAGGATATAGAGCATAAATGAGTAGAAATTCGTTTGTCAGTGCTCCTTTAGGTGGGCAATAACCAAAAATAGTAAAAGGCACAACAAGGGCACCATATCTTTGCTACAAAATAGTATAATGTGTTATAGTTCTTTTCTATAAAGCTGTGGAATTAGTACAAAAAAATTCGTGTTTTTCCCTAATATATTGTACTAAAGCGGCTGCGATAGCTTGAATGCAATACTATGACATTGTCAGGGTTTGTGGCTTTGTACTGACTCGTTTCTTGTTAGCATGTTTTACAATTTTATATGCATTCGCAGTTCATTGCATAATTTTAAATTTTATCGATTTTGAATTAATATTTATATGACTTTTGTCCTAAGCTCCGTTTAAAATCGATAACGGGCTTCGAGCTTTGTAATTTTATCCAACAATTTTTCCTTCCAATCATCGTAATTACTAATATACTTTAGAGCTGTCACTTGTTTTCACCGGCTTACCGGCGTTTTTGAAGCGAACCGGAGGATTCGATAATGTTGAACAGTATTTGAAACGTAAACAAGAACGAATTGCGGCTGCTAAAGAAAAGAAACAGCGTTTGTAACCAGTTATGTGACCGTTGCTCGGTTAATACTTCCATTTTAAAACTAGAGCTGTTTCAAATTTATGTTGAACAATTTGTCGAATTTGTCAAATGGTTTTATCGGAAGCCGTTTTTACAACTGCTCGAGTGTTGTTCGAGAGGCTTGTGTTTAAATTCTGGTTAAAAGCAGTATTATTCAATCAATCTGTGGTCAGTTGTGGTGTTACAGTGGCTTGATACTTGTTTGAAATAAATTTAGGTTCGGTCCATATTTCGTGAATTGTAATTTTGTCCTGTGCTTTAAAGAAAGCCGATGGCCGTTACTCGTTTATGGTCAGGATTTAAGTTTAAATCGTACATATCCTGGATCGCTTTAGCGCTGGTATTTCCAGGGCAGCACAGACTGTAATATCTTGAATATTAGTTTGACTTGTTTGTGTATAACATGCAAGCTGTCCGACAGGCTTATCACGAAAGCGTTTCGTAAAAGTAAATGTCGATATATAAACTATTTCAATAAATATACTGTTTTTAACGGATTTTGTTCATACCAGTTGGATTTGTTATAAAAGGACTGTATGTACCTGACGTTTCAACGAAATTAATATACAGGGTGGCTGCGGTCTGGAAAATCTTTGAAAATCCTGGAATTTGAAAAGTGTCATGAAAAATCCTGGAATTTGGAGTGCTCTCAGTAGTAAAACCCTAAATCCTGGAAAATTGGGAGAAATGTCATGGAACGCTGTTTCACAGAGTAATCAAATGGACATTATCGTAATATTTTGATATCACAAACGAACACAGTGTCTACACGCCACTTGAATTCTACGTTCCTCGGTCGTGCTCCCGTACGTTATATACAGCGTCGCAGCGCAAATGCAATGCTGAACGTTTAGGATTTGCACTTGTCGGAGCTTTAAAATTTGTGGATAGAGCGTCCTGGAAAATAGCAATTTTTGTCCTGGAATATCCTGGAAAATCCTGAAATTTCAGCGCTGCGTCTGCGCAGCGACTTTGAATATAACGAATTGTATAGGAGACTTTGTTCGTCACCTGATTGCCGGCAGTTACATACCATACATTTTGGTACTTCTTTTTTTATTGCTCGACGATAAGTGACTGCTTTGAAATCCTCGAACCTGTTTGGTATGTACTGGATTGTTTTTGAGTTGATATGAACTGTGAGACTGAGATCACCATACCACCATAGATTGCCAAGAAGTTCTTATGTCTTATATATGCTCTATGTATTTTGTTCTGCCAAATCTCTTGCCACGATTTATGCGCGACGAAATGTATACGCACAGCAAAAATCAACTTTGCGTCCCACACTAGTCTGATCTTTTTAAAAATTTTAATTTTACATTTTTCGGCTTTGCAGTTTTTGATATTTTTACCCAGGAATCTTCGCAAAACACAAACTTCAAAAAATTGATATAAAAATCTGTTTTGTTTTTAAATATTTTTTGTTAATTCACAAAATACCGCACCAAGACTTCAACCTGATTCAATACAATTCGAGTGTATGTTTATGACTTCTACACTGCTGTCTCTGTGACTCATGTTTGCGAGATTAATATACATTTTTAACCTTCTTTTCTGAATTTATCGTTCACTTGTAGAAATCGAATGTCATCTTGATGTTAATACGTTTGTAAACTCATTGTCAATAGTTGTAGGAATATTACAATATAAACATCGTTTACTTTTGGCTTTGTTAATTACCGGTCCAACTATAATAAAGGGACAGAGTTTAATAAACTAGGCTCAGTTACTATTCTCAGATTTCGAACTTCTTGAGCAACAATGCACAAGCAACTATAAATATGTAATGGCACTGTAAATATTATTTTTACCACATTTCGAAACCATAAGACCCGTTATGATTTGGGTGACCAAACCGGAAAAGGGGACATTTGGAGCTTTATAATCACCCCACTTTGAAGAAAAATTGGGATTTCATCGCCTTTTTTCATGTTGTTGAGTTCTAAATCTTGCCCTGTGGCATACTACATCATCAGTACCACCGCTTTTATTTTGTGGCCCTATAAGCACATGCCACTGTTCGTTCTTTATTTTAACATAAAGACAGCTAAATAGCAGCTTACTTCATGGTAACGGCATTACCAACGTAGGTATGGAACAAAGAAACAGCCCATTGTGTTAAGTGAGCTGGCATGCATATCAGGCTTGTCATGGGGTGGAAATCCTCCACCCCATCCCATCCCCATGAAAATCTCGTGGGGATCCCCATGGGGATCCCCATAGTCCGTACGAGCTATGTCAAGGCCGTGATACCACGAAATCTTTTCTTGTCCATATTTCACAATGTGTCTGCGTTGGTCCACGGTGAACACGGTCACTGTCAAGCATCACAAATTTTAAAAGAGGATAGCCACACGCTTGACATCCCCATCGCCGTAGGCGACGCGCCCGATAGCCGCGCAGACAACCAGCCACGGGCCCTGGCCTTCTCTGCTAGATACTTAGACTCTCTAGTATTCAGAAGAAAGCCAGGGGCTAGATACTTATTATCTCTAGCGTGTTTAATGTCTGATACCATTTTGCTCTCAGACGAATTTAACACGTCTGATACAAACTACCGGTGATCTCAGACGTTTCATTTATCACTTTTTAGCCAGATACTAAATACCTCTGGCCATAGTACACTGAATTCTAGCCAGATACAAGCAGAATCTCTGGCGTAAGTATTTAGATGTCGATATTGCTTACCGCTTTGCTGCAGCAGATACTCTTCAGACGGCTTCATTCGCCATGCTGTAAATAGACTGAATTTCGGCTTCAAAGGGGTTGATGAGTTTTGCGATGAGCTTGGATCCCTGCTTGGAAAGATGATATCCATCCTTGTCATACATTTCCGTGTTCAGCTTATCGCAGTCGAAGAAATAGGCTGTGGTGTCAAGGAAAACGAAATTTTCCACCTCGTCATTAAGCGCTTCGAAAAACGAATTCAATCTATACGCTGCCTGCCCTTCTCGCTTAAATTGTTGGAAGCGAGAAGGTACGTCGGGCTGCACTAGCCGCCTTTGCCATCCTCGGAACAGAAAGCATGGAGGATACGGTACAGACATCTGAACGAAGATAGTATTGGCGTGTTTTAAGCAAATGCCATGAAGCTGCTGGCGAACTCGTCTAATGATCACTGGCAGTCGTCTTGTAGCGCGTTGTCTGCGACTTTTTCCAGGTTGCCGTTGCACTTCTGATGAGCGTTTTCCCAAATCGTTAACACCGGCGTAAATGAAAACAACGTTATTGTTAGAGACACAGCGTTTTGTTAAAATATTGTCCAAGCGGCCCCAAACTTCGGATAAACGCTGACCAGGGTACGCCCATGCCAAACAGTTGGTAAATTTCCCCACTTTCTTGACATTAGAATCTCCAATTAATAACGGAGGCATGATTTCAAAAGATAAGCACAGCAATACAGACTAAAAGTTAAAGTTGAATTAAAGAAACACTTACTGCAAGAATGAAATGGATAAAAAATAGCGTGCGTGAGAAAGAAGTTAATGTTCTCATCAAAAAAACTTATTTACATAAAGCTTTATACATTTGCATTACAACTGTGTTTATAGGGCGATTTTTGTTTTTTGTTGTGGCGTTTCTCGGCTGTATAAACATGGCGAAGTTTTATAGTATTTTTAAAGCGGAAGTGGAGAGGAAAATTAAGCAGGGAGCGGCAGAGCTGGTCCCGTTACACTAAAGCTTAGTTATGAAGCCGGAACAAGGTGCAAGGGCTGTGAAAGTGGATGGGGAAGAACAATTAGCCCCGTTTTGGTATGTGAGTACTGTAAGGCGTGTTTCGTGTGGTTTAAGTTAATTGATGGCAAATGGGTCAATCAGAGTGCCATGAAAACGGTAAAAGTCCATAAAAAGAACAGTTGTGCGAAGGCGAAAACTGTTCCTATAGCAAATGCTTTTGATGCTGCTAAACCGGCGGCTGACCGCGGTAAGTTACCTGAT
>JASANE010005774.1:0-14006 GCA_030248225.1 Trileptium ribeirensis | reverse complement strand
CCACAGCTAGTGAATATGCTGCTATAAAGTACTTACACAAAGAAACACTTGGAGGAATTAGCTGTCTTTGCCGATGTACTTCAACGTGTTAGCTATTTATTGACATGGCACCATCAGCATTATTTCATTTTCAGGATACTGTTGTAAGTTTACATCAATCCCGTTGCCGAAGTCTCCAGTGTGGTGCTTTTCGCCACAACTTGAACATGGGTTCGCCGAAGATGACGACACATCAGGTTCAGGCCGTCGACACGCACCGTTGCAACGGCACATGAAAGATCTTTCACTCCGCCAAATTGCTGAATATACCCTATCGAGTTGTTGTTCTTACAAATTGCTATATCATCGAGCAGTAGTAAAAGTCAAGCTGAAGATTTATTCAAGGATAAAAGTTCGCTAAATTCACCGAAATTATTGTAAATTTTCTTTTGAATTTGCAACTTAATCAGAATCAATTTCATCAAGCAAAAATCTTTAGGCCAGGTAAGCAAAAAAAATAAACAAAATACCAATAAAAACCGCGATACGCAAAATTAAATTCATCGAGCAGCCATCAACTTTCCGCGCACTGTTTAGGGACGAGGACGTTCCATTTGCTTTTCAATTTAGCTAGCTCGTGGTTATTTCCGGTTTTCCGGTCAGAAGCATCCTTTTCCCCATATCGTTTCTTCACTTTCACCACCGAACATCTAGGTCTCCGATAAATTTCGATGCTACTAAATTGCGGCACACTCGAGAGCGCCCCATTTAGAGATATATCATTGCAGTTGCATAATCATTTTTTGTGCAGACATCATCTCAGCCGGAGGTACCAAATTGCCAACTTCCATCTGTATTTTCTTTTCGCCACTATAGTTCCAATCAATATACGGTATAGTTACTTTCTAGTTTATTAGTCTTGACTGATAGGGGAAACTGCGTTCCGCTTCCTATTCAAAATTTTTGGGTTCGATGCGTTCTCTTTTCCTGGCACGCTCTGGAGCGCGCCACGTTACATACACTTTCGTCGTTTTTGGGTATTAGTACAACAGTAATTAATGCAATCATAATACGAGATACACGGCGCCGAATTCGAAGAGTCTGACATCCAGCAACTCGTAACGGTGTGTTACTGTAGGAATGAATATTTATGGGGCCAACAATTGTACAAGTCGCTGGTTACGTTAAATGCAGCGGCGTATACAAAGCACCATCTTTGCTGCGAGTAATGGCCGAATGCAGCAAGATACAGGGGGCTGAAAGAACTGCAACGATAGTTCCCTGATATCATTGCAAGTGCAACTCTGGGCGCGATCGTAGCGGCCTCTGGACTTCACAATTCGACATCGCAAAACCGCCTAAGTTCCGTACCCTAACCCAATCAAAGCTGTTACCGTAAAGAGTAACACTAAATATCGCGCCAAACCGAGATGAAATGATGCCGCTGAAGGGTTTGACGACTTTTATTCGGTCGTTGTTCGGAAAAATAAGCACATCATAATCTGAGTGCAATATCGACTGCAGCGATTACGCTAAGAGCTCGGCGTCCAATTGCTCCGTGCGGCGCGAAAACTGCCGATATTTAAGCTATTTGCCCAAATAGACAAACACATAATGCAAGCCCAAGGTCGATATAACTGACCAAACTGCAAAATCGTATATGGGATTATTTTTCTAGGTAAGTGATGACAAATATTTTTAACGTACATTTTTGTAGTATATCAAGTTTACGTATTTTTTTGACTATGACAAACTATTATACAAACCGAATTTTTATAATAAATGTAGTCGATCAAATCGAAATTCGGTTCCACATTAGTAGCGTCGTACCATATTTTGGTTTTACAATAAATAAATTGTTTGAGTTGTTCAAGCAAAAGATATCAAAATAATGTCTCTGAATTCTGAAAACATTTTTTTGAAACAACAAGGTGTACGATTGAATTGTTACATCTAAGACACTGTGTGAAATTTTTAATATTCAGCTTATCAGAAGCCTTTGTACAAATATGTATCAATATTTTTTTGTCAGAACTTCTCAAAATTAGGATTATGCATTCTCTCATTATATTTTGGGGAAAATATTTGTTATAATGTTAGGGTCTATACTCCGCACAAAAAATAATTCATATGTAAGTTTTCCAAGATATCCAAGACGGTAAAAACACAAAGTTTCTCAAATATATAAACAATTTGTTACAAATTGTTAAATTTCCCACCCATCCTAACTATTAGGTTTTTCATTAATCAAATTTTAATAAATTGTATTGTAGTACTGATATTCAATACAGTAAGACCCGTATTTCCAAATATATTTGGTGCCAAGAATTTCAACTTTTGGTATTTCCAGGGGGCAAATTCAACAAGTTTCAAAAACCATGCATTCATATGAGATATGAGGTTTACGTCACAAACTTTGTTATTATAAACGCTAACTATAAGTGGAAATAAATTCTCTCTCAAAATTATCTGTTCACATAAAAAACTCCCTTTTTCACCGTAAGTGAACTTTTTTAACCTAATTCTAAGGCCTATTTTTTTTTTTACAGATTCAAAAAAATGTAGGCTGATAATTTTAGTTATATCATCGCAGGCGCTCGGGGGATTTGACTACTCTCCAAAGTTTATAATTATTCCAGTTTAGCATAAGCTCTCTACATAGGAATAGATGTCCCTAAGCCATAAGCACCGCGCGACACGATCTCGCGAAGAACTATTTGCGAAATTATGATAATCTCTGCAATTATAAAATGTATCAAAAAAACGTAAAACAGTCACAAGCTCACGGCGGAAATTTTATTCAAACAATGGCACCATATCTCACATTTTAAGCCACGGCTGCAATGGCGTAGGGGCTTATCGTCCTCAGACCCTCCGAACGCACTTCTCAAACCTATGGGGCCACACACACCGTGTCCTACACTGCTTCCGTGTTTTCGGGAAGCAGGAAATCAGCAACGATATACGGGAACAAAATTACAGAAGTTCTGTTCAAAAATTTGGGAAATGCGCGCCAAACTATGAGAACAGTTAGAGAGATTTGGGTAGGGGTTTTTTGCCTTTCCCGGACAGCTGCTGCCGCGACCCCACTCCCCCGCCGCGGTACTGTTCCCTCCACCCTCGGCCCCCCGAAGCCATAGACCCCATATTTCGCCGGGACGTCAGCCCCGCCTCAAATCTCCTTCTTATTTATTTTGCGTCCCGCACAATTGAAGAAATATTAAATATAATTTCTTTAGGACGCAGCGGCAAATCTTTCTCCTTCTACCACGAAAAGTCTGCTCTATTGTTTTTTGAAAGTGAAATGTAACATTTTTTGCCCAAGCCTGTCAATTAATAGACCCACAATCGTATTGCATCCAATTATATTTAGTGGAATCTACGTGGCCGGACAGCGTATGTTCAAATCTCGTGAGAAATTGCGAAAACAATACCATATTCTCTCGCAAAAGTATTTGGCCTTCAACTGTACTGTATTTTTCCAGTAAATTTTTGTTATGCTGCATTTTTTAGAGATAGAACAATAAAAGTCAATTTTGATCTTGTAAAGTTTAAAATATATTTGACACTGTTGTAAATTTATAAATTACTGGTTTATAACCACGAAGTATAGCCATACACACAAACAATGCGGGGACTTTAACAACCTCAGTCAAACTCATGATAATTTAATTTTAATCAATTTAGCCTTTTAAAACGAGATATTTCCTGGCCCCATAAATTAATTAGGTAATAATAAATTGAGGTAGGGTTGTTAATTAACTAACTAACCACGACAAATACTGTGATTTTCAAATTACAAAAATTGATGGCGCCAAAATTTCAAACTGATAAGTATTAATTATCATATCATCTTGCCCAAAATTGCACTTAAAAGCAAAAAAGTTATTACTTAAAAGGGTTTTATCATGGTTCCGGGAGATTTACAATTTATAACTAAAATGTGACCTCCGCCCGTATATATTCACCACAAAAATCTCGCGCGATTTGACTGAGTCATTCCAATACGGAAAAATAGATGGGTTTAGCACATTTTCGGTCCCTACCGCGACATAGTTAGCCTCTGCCAGGCTGCGTATGATTAAGAACAATTTTTAGGGGTTAGTTTTATATCAATTTACTAACGCCTTTGTCGATGCCAGACGAATAATTGGGCGGTGGGGGTGTCACGCGGTTTCTGGCACTAACCAAACCATCACGACACTAGGTTGACATGAATAATTTTTGTAAATTGCTAGTTTTGCAACGTTAGTAAATTGCATGCACGTACATATTATACTGCATATTTATTTTCACTTTTTGACAAAAAAAAATGTTTAGGTAAAACAAGGCAGTTAACCTCGGTAAGAGTGATGTCGCGGACACGTTCGGAGACTAGGCCGTTTTTTTTATAACATTTCTTAAGTCTAAGTAAAAACACAGGGGGACGGCCGGTGCTGCGCAATAGACAGTGGAGTTTGGCGGGACCCAACATACGATCGCGAGCAAGTACCGGATCCTTGTGGGGTGAAAATGTACTGTCCCAAATATTCCACCACACCACACCGAATTAGTATCTATTCATACTAGATGCTGCGCTTAGACAGTTTTTTAACGCCATTGCTGTTAAATATTGGCTAGGCAGATAAAGCCCGATGATTGACCGATTCCGGTATAGAAAATATTTTCGACTCTTATTTTGCAGCCATATCTGAAATCTCGGGAAGAAACGAACATTACACGCAAGTCGCAGTACCGACACAAACACAGTAACAACTTCACACAGACAGAGACAACAATTCCAAAGTCGTTATAACAGCGAAATATATTCGATTCTTGGTTAAAATAGTGCTTTTGGATACGGGTTATCTATGCTGCAGTTTGGACGATTATATAGATTATTGGGAGAATCGCTGTCCAAATCAAGAGATTCAAGCTATTTTAACAAGCTTGGATACCAACGCGATTTTGATGCAAAGTAAGTTATCTTTGCTCCCTAACACAGCTTCTAAAGGTGCTATCGACTAGATGTCATGTTCGCAGCTGCTGACGGCACCTTTATTGAGAAAATTTATGTCGAAACTCTTTAGAGTATTTGAACTGTTATAGTTAGAAACAACCAAATTAGCCTTAATGTTGGCCTAATACTGGGAGTTGTTTAATCCTTACTCATGAAAAAGGAGACATACAAGTAAATTCTTATAATAAAATGTGTCGATGGTTAACCGCAATATATATGGCAAAAAATTAGACATATCCGCTCATGAGCAGTAGTCGTTGTAATAATAAAAATCTGCATAACTGCAGTTACCAACAAACAGGACGATCTATCTTTAGTAGGAATAATATGAATTCGGTGTGGTGTGGTGGAATATTTGGGACAGTCTAGCATATAACCCACAAGGATCCAGTACTGTCGCGATCGTATGTTTGATTCCGCCAAACTTTGGCTGTGTATGCGCAGCACAGCAAGTGTAGGAGCCACCCGTTTCCCCCTGTGTTTTACTTAAACTTAAGAAATGTTATAAAAAACAGCACTGTAGAAATGTCAAACGTGTCCGCCAACATCAGCTCTGTTACGAGGTTGACTGCCTTGTTTTACCTAAACTATTTTTGTCAAAAATAAAAATAAATATGCAGTGATATGTACGTAGTGTGCATTTACTAACGTTGCAAAACTAGCAATTTACAAAAATTATTCATGTCGAAAACATGCATGTATTGATGGTTTGACTTGGTTGCGTGCAAAGAAACCCGCGTGATTTACCACGGCCCCAGATTTATTTGGTATGCGTACATCAACAAAGGCGTTAGTAAATTGATATAAAACTAACCCTGAGAAGTTGTTCTTAATCATACGTAGCCTGGCAAGAGGCTAAATAATATGTCAGCATGATGGTGAGGACAAAAATGCTAAAACCCATGTATTTCCGTATTGGATAGCTACGGTCAAATAACACAGCCGAGCTTGTGATATAAATATATGCAACAGAGGTAGCATTTGGTCTGATTAGTTAATCTCCGGAAAATTTATAATCAATAAAACCCTTTGAGTAATAACTTTTTTGCTTTTAAGTGGATTTGGGCAAGTGATAAGGATAATTAGGATATTATCGCGCTGTTGAAACTTTGGCGCCATAAATTTTGTAATTTAAGTCGCAGTATTTGTCGTGGTTCACTAATTAACTAAGACAAGCCCTACTCAATTTATTATTACCTAATTAAATTTGTGAGCCAGAATACCTGTCATTTTAAAAGGCTGATTAAAATTAAATTATCATGAGTTTTAACTGAGGTTGTTAAAGTCCCCGCATTGTTTGTGTGTATGGCTATACTTCGTGGTTATAAACCAGTAATTTATAAATTTACAACAGTGTCAAATATATTTAAACTTTACAAGATCAAAATTGACTTTTTTATTGTTATTCTGTCTAAAAATGCAGCATAAACCAGAAATTTACTGGAAAACATTTGCTGCAGTACATATTGAAGGCCGAATGCCTTTTGCAAGGATATGGTATTGTTTTCGCAATTTCTCACATTTTTAAACATACGCTGTCCGGCCAGCATAATTCCACTAAATATAATTGAATGCAATACGATTGTGGGTCTATTAATTGACAGGCTTGGGCAAAGATGTTACATTTCACTTCAAAACAATGACAGACTTTTAGTAGAAGTGTAAAAGAAAGATTCCGCTGCGTCATTCAAGGAGTATATTTAATATTTCTTTGCAAATTGTTGCTTCAGAACACAAAATAGATAAGAGGAGGACGTAAGGCAGGGGTTGCAATAGTCCGCGGACGCATGTGGGTATATAGTTCGGCCGAGGGTTTGTTCTGGAGGGACAGTTGTGCACCGGCGGGGTGGGGAGATGGGGGTGCGGCAGCTGTCGGGAAAGGCAAAAAAATTACCCAATCTCTCTAACTGTTCTCATAGTTTGACACATTTTCCCCAAATTTTTTGAACAAAACTTCTGTAATTTTGTTCATATATCGTTGCTAAAATTATGCGCCCTTCTTCCGAAAACACGGAAGCGGGTGTGGCGGAAGCGGTGTGTGTGGCCCCATCGGTTTAAATATGGTTCGGAGGGTCCGGTCCTAAGGACGATAAGCCCTACGCCATTGCCAGCATGACTTATGTAAATTTACCTATGGCGCTTGCGTGTTTGAATAAAAATTTCACCATAACTATAACTGTTTTACGTTTTGATACATTTTATAATTGCAGAGGTATACCAGTAATTTTCGCAAATAGTTCTTCGCGATGCTTATTAACATGGTGTTTTGATTAGGCGCATTGCTTATGGCTTAGGGACATCTATTCCTATGTAGAGACTATGCTAGAATGAATAATATAAACTTTGAAAATAAGTCAGATCCCAAGCACCTGGTATATGATATAACTAAAATTATAGCATAGTTTACTCAATCTATTGCATAGAAAAAAATAGGCCTTGGATTCACTTAAAAGTTCCGCTACGGTGAAAAAGAAATTTTATATGTGAACAGATGAGATTTAGAGAATTTATTTCACTTATAGTTAGGCATTTAGTAACAAAGTTTGTTATAGACATAAACCTCATATCTCATATGAATGCATGGTTTTTGAAAACTATTTATTTGACAGACGTTGCCTGGTAAACTGGAATACGGAGAGTTGAAATTCTTGGCACCAAATATTGATTTGGAAATACGGGTTCTTACTGTATTGAATATTAGGTACTACGATACACAATTTGTGAGAAATTTGGTTGATGAAAAAGATTTCCTAAATAGTTCAGGATGTTAATAGGAAATTTGACAAATTTTCCTCTAACAAATTGTTTACACTTGCTGTTAGAAACTTTGTGTTTTCGTCTTGGATATCTTGGAAAAAACTTACATATGAAGTATTTTTTGCGATATAGACCCTAACGTATAATGAATATTTCCCCAATATAAATGAGGAATGCATAATCCTAAATTTGAGAAAGTTCTGACAAAGAAACTGTTGATACATATTTTGTACAAAGGCTTCTGATAAGCTGAATATTTAAAATTTGGCACAGCGACTTTAATAAATATCTTAGATGTAGCGATCTCAAATCGTACACGTTTGGTCAACTACATCTGTTTAGAAAAATGCTTTCAGAATTCAGAGACATTATTTTGATATCTTTTGCTTGAACAACTCGAACAATTTATTTATTGTACGGTCCACGGAAATTAAAACCAAAATATGGTACGACGCTACTAATGTGGAACCGAATGCAACGTCAATTTGATCAACTACATTTACGTATAAAAATTCAGAGACATTATTTTTTGTATAGATAGTTTGTCATAAGTCAAAAAAACTACTAGTAAACTTGATTATCTACAAATATATAGTTAAAATATGTCATCAGCTGCTGGTGTGGAATCGAATAATCCCATATACGCATTTGCACAAGCATTTGGTCAGTTATATCGACCTTGGCATTGCGAGCTTGCCGTATGTGTTTGTCTATTTGGGATTACAGCAAATGGCTTAAATATCGCAGTTTTATCACAGCGACAAATTCGAACACCGACCAATTTGTGTCTTAGCGTAATCGCTGCAGTCGATATTGCACTCATGACAGATTATCTAATAATGTGCTTATTTTTTCCGAACAACGACCAAATAAAAGTATGTCGTCAAACTTATTCAGCGGCATCATTTCATCTCGTTCACGCCAATCTTAGTGTTACTCTTTACGGCATTAGCACTTGGTTAACGGTCGGACTAGGCGGTTTACGATGTGCAATATTGAAGTCCAGAGGCCGCTACGATAGCACCAGAGTTGCACTTGCAATGATATCGGGAACTATCGTTGCAGTTCTTTCAGCCTGTGTCCCAAACTATATGGCTCACGGCGTTGTTCGCAGCAAAGATGGTGCTTTGTATTGCGCCGCTGCATTTAACGTAACCAGAGCAACTTATTTACCGATTGTTGGCCCATCGATGTTCAGTTTACGTCATCATAACACACCGTTACGAGTTGCATACTGGATGTCAGGAATTGCTTTTAAAATCACGCCATGCATTCTGCTAACCATATTTATGATTGCGTTAATTACTATATTATTTAAGTCCCAAAAACGGAGACGAAAGTTGTTATGTAACATCACACCCGTTTCCAGAGCGTGCCAGGAAAAAGAAACACATCGAATTAGAGGCACACTGAATGAAGCAAACGTGCAGTCTTGTGCAGTCATCAACTCAGATAAACTAGAAACTAACTATACCGTATATAATTCGAAAACTTATCGTGGCGAAAAGAAATTGCAGAATATGGAAGTTAGCAAGAATGGAAAGGTTTGTAATTTCTACCTCCCGGCTCAAAATAATGTCTGCACAAAAAATGATTATGCAACTGGGCAAGATGATATATCTCTAAATGGCGCTGCTTCCTCGAGTGTGCCGCAATTTAGTAGCACAGTCAAAACTATCAAAAAACCTGATGTTTGTTCAGTAGTGAAAACTAGTGAAAGTGAAGAAACGATATCGGGAAAAGATGCTTCTAACAAAAACCAAAGTAACCACGAGCTAGCTCAGATCTCTGAAAAGTCAAAATGGAACGTCTCATTCCCTAAACGAATACGCGGAAAGGTTGCTTCAATGGCGCTGTCGAGGGCACATGAATGTAATTTTGCGTATCGCATAACTCTTGTCCTTATTGGTATTTTGTTTATTTTTTTGCTTACCCAATCGCCTCAAGGTTTTTGTCTTATAATGACTGCAATTCTAGACGTCAAGTTTCGAAAGAAATTTTACAATAATTTCGGTGAATTTAGCGAACTTTTATCCTTGATAAACTGTTCACTTAACTTTGTACTCTACTGCTCGATGAGTTCGCAGTATCGCGATTGTGCCAGACAACAACTTGATAGGGTATATTCAGCAATTTGGCGGAGTGAAAGATCTTTCATGTGCCGTTGCAACGGTGCGTGTCAACGGCCTGAACCTGATGTGTGGTCATACTCAGCGAAACCATGTTCAAGTTGTGGCGAAAAGCACCACACTGGAGACTTAGGCAACAACGGGATTGATGTAAACTTACAACAGTATCCTGAAAATGAAATAATGCTGATGGTGCCATGTCAATAAATAGCTAACACGTCGAAGTACATCGGCAAAGACAGCTAACGTCCAAGTGTTTCTTTGTGTAAGTACTTTATAGCAGCGTATTCACTCACTGTTTTTATATTCCTGAATACTAAGAAATCGAAAGAAGATATAGAATATTGTCTTACTAGTAGGGACCTAAATCATTTTTACATATAAAGTAAAATATTGTATTATAATACAAGAATATTTTTCTATTAAACACTAAGAAAATTAGCAATGAATGTTCAGTACTAGTATATCCCCGGAAATATTTTCCTTCGTTTTCAAGTTTGCAATAATTTCCTAAATACTTAGACAATAGTTTCAGTACAAATTTTCTTACTAGAAATTTACTAGAAAATCTATTATATCTAGAAAATTTTATTTATTTAGAAAACAAATTTTATCTAATTTATCTAGAAAATACTAGAAAATTATTTTAATTTTTTTTCTTACTAATTTTAGAAAAATACTTCTTTTTATGTTTAAAAAAATTTTTGGTACTTATTGGTAAGAAAATATTCGTTTGTATAGTTTTAAGCTATTTTTCACTCGGAATAAAATAACAATAATATACATGTCAAAATCCGCCAAAACACTCGCGTAGGAAAGACCTCTGCGCAAATTTTATATAAGTTGTGAAATCTTGTATTTTTTCAGCCTTTACAAGAAGTATGTTTCGTGGACATAAAAAGCCCGGCCAAAATTGAGCCCAAAACCATAAGTTATGCCAAAGATATATGTCGTTCTCGACAAAGCAGAACCCCAAGAGTTAACCTAGGCTTCGGTGGTTGTGACATTGTGCACAAGGCTAATAATGTGTCGATCTTGTGAACTGCCACAATGTGTTTTTCTATAACTACTTTCTATTTTTTATTTTACGAAAATTTTTTTCACTTTTATTTCAGGCAAGAAATTTTGTTAACTGATATTTCAAATTCTGCAAAGATACAATATACCTGACGGTTAATGTAAAGAAATGTTTATATTTTGTTGTTGTGTCGGTTCGGTTGTTGTTCTAAAATAAAAGTTCTAAAAACTTAACTTCAATTGTAAACTGTATTTTATATATGAACTGGATCCTGAACCGATTTACATCGAGGATATAACTTAGATTTAATTAATTCAGTTTTTATATGAAAATTTATTAAAGACGGTCGATGTCGAATAGGCTATAAAATCTCAATATTTCTGTTGGAAATTTTTAATAAATAAAAAATCAATTGGTTAACGAAAAGTAAAATAATAACTTCAATATTAGCCACTTTTCGTCAACAAGTTTCAAAACAAAAATATACACTTCCATGAGTCAAGTTGTTCTATTAATACTTCTGTTAGGAACATCTCGAAAAATGAAACGTGTCATCTGGTTCATAAATATAGATACTTCTGTCGATGCAAAATGAGAAAGCATCCACGCCATTAGACAATCCCATCCAACGTTGTATTCCGTTCGCGGATATCGAGCTAATAACGCAGTCACGACTGTATCGGATACTTGTGAGTTTTCGTTGTCTGAGATCAACATTTTGACAACAAATTCGTTGAAGTCTACCTCTGAAATATTTATCATAAATATTATATCTACAAGCTAATAGAGAGGGTAGCGGGGTTGCCGCCTTGAGATGCCGGACACCAACCTCTCGGCGCAATGCGTCGACCCTATCATAGGTGCTAAAAGCGCCGCTCTTTGACGGCACCGCAGACTGATAAACCATCTGCACTAAAGGCGCCGCACCCTTCCCTCTTCCCCGCCTTCCCGCTGATCAGCTGACCACTTTCCACCATTGATACAAACAGGCCAACCATCTACTCGAGCCCACGGCTTAAGCCCTCGGACCTCGAACTTCGAACTTGTATGAATATTCCTTCACAACAAATGGCAATGTTAATTTCAAACAACACCAGACGTTTGGCATTTAAGCTACAATTATAATGTTGTATTTGTTTAGGATTGCAGAGAACAATAAATCTTTTAGTACAAATAATTATAAATAAGGTGTAATCGCGGACAAAGTATAGTATCGAAATTTGTACTGGAACATAATATTGAATTGTGTCGCTAGAATCTCCAGTACCAGGACAATTGGATTCAAATTGAAAGAAAGTGAGGCAAAAATGCAAAACGAAAAAAGATTTCTAAAACCTGTAATAGCTCCAAAACACATTCCGATATTTGTACGACGTCGGTCACGGAATTGTTTCCAATCCAAATGATAATAGAAAAACTATATTTAGAAGGTTAGCATTTGCTTGAGCAAAGAAATACATGCTCACAGGTATTGACTCGACCTGAAGCTTGGACCCCTTTTCTCTCCCGGCCGCGGAAAATTTTAAAATTTTGTAAAAATAGGCAAAAATATGGGGAAGTGAGCTAAAATGGGAAAAATTGGTACAATCGAAATAAAATTTTGAGTCCCCAAAATGTTTATCCTCATGACGACGCCCCTCCCCATCCCCCTGAAGCACATATGTGTCCCACTTAGAAATCGAACATTGCCCCTGCATGACCATATCCAAAAGTGTTAAAGGCAATGCTTAGAGAACTACATAGTTTATACAAGGTACTACTATTAATTATGCTATTTCTCAATAATGATGTTTATTTAGTACAAATTTAGTGCTCAACTCCTAATGTTATTCGAAAATACTCAAAATATGACCTAAAATCTGGTAAATCTCAAGTTGATTTTATTATTCATCCCTTGTTTTGTCCTTAAGATATTTTCTGTAAGCCAGCCACACACGTTTATGCCAGCAAACGAAACAATTATTTCACTTTCCAAAATTGAACTTTCAATTTTCAGCTTTTAATGTTATTCGAAAATACTCAAAATATGACCTAAAATCTGGCAAATCTCAAGTTGATTTTATTATTCATCCCTTGTTTTGTCCTTAAGACATTTTTCTGTAAGCCAGCCACACACGTTTATGCCAGCAAAGAAACAATTATTTCACTTTCCAAAATTGAAATTTCAATTTTCAACTCCTAATGTTATTCGAAAATACTCAAAATATGACCTAAAATCTGGTAAATCTCAAGTTGATTTTATTATTCATCCCTTGTTTTGTCCTTAAGACATTTTTTGTAAGCCAGCCACACACGTTTATGCCAGCAAACGAAACAATTATTTCACTTTCCAAAATTGAAATTTCAATTTTCAACTCCTAATGTTATTCGAAAATACTCAAAATATGACCTAAAATCTGGTAAATCTCAAGTTGATTTTATTATTCATCCCTTGTTTTGTCCTTAAGACATTTTTCTGTACGCCAGCCACACACGTTTATGCCAGCAAACGAAACAATTATTTCACTTTCCAAAATTGAAATTTCAATTTTCAACTCCTAATGTTATTCGAAAATACTCAAAATATGACCTAAAATCTGGTAAATCTCAAGTTGATTTTATTATTCATCCCTTGTTTTGTCCTTAAGACATTTTTGTGTAAGCCAGCCGCACACATTTATACCAGCAAACGAAACAATTATTTCACTTTCCAAAATAAAATTTCAATTTTTAGAATTTTTGTAAACATAATTCATTTATTTTAGATACATCTATTACAACCAAACAACATTAGTGAAGAGGTTAATTTTTGTATCGCATCGTACAAACAAAACAATATGTTTTTCTTAAATTTGGTAAAGAAATTTTTAATGCAAATTTTTTTACAAATGAAAAGCTGAACCCTTCCATTGGCAAACTGATAAAGTTACAAGTGACTTTGAAGGTTAAACAGTATCTGCTAGAATTAATTTAAACACGTTATCGTTAGGGAAATTGACATCATAAATTAATAGAGCATTAAGCGCGAAATGTATTTCAAACTACTGTTCTTGATCAAGGTTTATGTATTTCTCATTTTCGTGGGCAGTTCTGAGAAATCGTTTCGCCTACAACTTGAGGTAGATTGATTTCTAAAATTTCATTG
>JASANE010005773.1:0-10112 GCA_030248225.1 Trileptium ribeirensis | reverse complement strand
GTGGGTTTTTCAACAATAACTATATAATGTACTGGATCAGTCTGTATCACAGCCCCATGCATACTAACTTGCTTTCAATGCTACCAAAATCTTGGAGCTGTTAGGTAAAGGCATAACTATCTTGAGATCAATTTTAGGTCTTAAATAGATTTTGCGGATCCGATGTGAAGGTTTAAGGAAAACTAACATTTCAAAATACAGACTTGAACCACCATTATGGCTCATTTACGATAAGTGGTGTGCAGGCTGACACAGAATTGCACGACTGTCAAATTCGACTCGGTGGACAATGCTATAGCACGAGCTAGCTGTACGGTTTTCCTTGCAGATATATCTAAAAGCTCTCTGGATTTTTAACTAGTCTAGATTTACTATATATGACATATTATTAGTGGTTGACTGGTATGCGATTGTTTTTGATTATGATATAACGGCGGAAATTCAAGTTTTGTCAGCTACTGAGGCGGGAAATTTAATTTTGGCAGCTGTCAAACTCGTGAAACTTCGACTTTAGGGTAAACGCAAATCTTCCAATACGCCAAGCTGGGAGATTCAAAATTGGGAGCCTGTTTTGCCCACGGTCATGAAGACTGTATCGAATAAAACTCAGCCAGCACAGAATGTCATGCAAAACCTCACAGCCACATAAGGCTCTTCTAGTTGCCCGGGATAACTAGAAAGACTATATATGAAAAAGGTATGTGCATAATAAGCCTGCTGGACTACTGAAAGCCATTTTGCACACAACTTAACTTAAACACCTTATTAGGTAACCTTTACTGCGTGAGGGTACCGCCGTAAGCATGCCCCAGGGGCAAAAATTGAAAGCTTCTGATTGGCTCATCATTATACAAGGCAAATCGAATAGCTCAAAATCCTGATAGTATCGACCACGCGATGGATATTTTCTCCAGCAAAACATAAAATTTGCCAGGCTGACATACTGTATTGCATAATTACTGTTCACAGAAGTATATTACACTCGAAGCTGCCGCATGTCCTAAATCGACAAGATCGTGAGGATCTGTAGTCAAGAAGACTTCATGGACAGAAGCGATGCTACCTAGATTAATATTGTTTTGATGATAATACTACGAATTTGAGCAACTTTTAACATACCTAGTGAGGCGTTCAAGTTAAGTTGAGTGCAAAATGACTCCAAGGTATTTAGCAGTCTCGCAAGGCACACGCAGTTTCCGCATATATACATATAGCTTTTCTACTCACCTCGGACAATTAGGGGACTCTTAAATCGCTGCAGGGTTTTGCATGAACAGTCTGCGCTGACTACGAATTTTGTCTGATAGAGTCTCCCGTGACTGTATCTAAAACACGCAACAAAATTTGTATTTCTTACCTTGGCGTCTGTCAAAAATTGCAGTTGTTCAACGTTTGAAGATTTCCACTGTGTGCACTGTTAAAATTTGAATTTCCCGCCTCAGCAACTGTTAAAATTTAATTTCTACCGTTATTGTATAAATCAGAACATTAACCGCAGTAATCAGTCCCCTGGGAAACTATAGTCTGTCCATAGTTAACCTAGATTAGACAGATTATCCAGAGAACTACATACGGATGCAAGAAAAAAATGTATAGCTAGCTTGTGCTATAACAGTGTCCATTAAATCTACTTTGACAGCTGGACAATACTAAGGCGGGCTGCACAACTTATCGTAAACGTGCCATCGGGAAGAGAGAAACATATTCAAAGTACTAGTGTAGCATTTCTGCAATTTCTGTGAAGTCCGGGTGATAGTGCGAATGAGAATTAACCTAGAGTGAATTTTTCCAGTTGGACATGCGTAATCAGACACTAGACCAAATTGTGCTGGGTCCGAACATAACTCGTGAAGCGCACCTGCGGCCTGCTAAAGTTTCATGGCTTTTTAGGTTCTACCGGGAAAAGTTACAAAACCGCTAAGTTTGCGAAAATTTTGTTCACCCTTGAGTTTAGCCGAGTACATATGGGCATGGTGTTCGGTGGTTGTGCCATGCAGCTGCGTACCGTTATTACATTTAGATTTGAAAAAAAGTTGATAATTATCTTTTGGAAATTCCTTGACAATTGGGATTTGGCCCCTAGATTAAAAACATTGCTACTGCCCTGCTGTTTGGCCACTGTCACGTTAAAATAACTGATAAATAAGACAGCACACAGTATTATTATATACTGGAGTTGTGCCCGTCTGCCAGTTCGGCGGCATACTATTATTTTATGGGCTGCTATGCGTTCTATACGATAAAATCAACTATAATCACATACCACAGAAACAAGAATGACGCTGTATAGAGTTATTTATATCTAGATGTTGGAAAATCCTCCAATGTTAGTGCGGGATACACATTTCTACGGTGAGATACGTAAACAAAATGTGCACGATAAATTCACTTAAACGCAACACTTCACAGTGCATGGTAGTACGGTTGGATCCGGTATGCATGATAGGGTTAAGCGAGAGACTAATTTTTGATAAATTATTTTGCACGAATGAACTTGCGTCAAACGTGAAATGTTTAAGAAACGGAAACGGACGCCGCCATAGATCGAACAGGTCTGCACGTGTGAAAGCTGCGCACGCTAGCTCTGATCCATTGGATAAGTGCTGCTTATTGTCTTTAAGGCACCTCACAACGCGAGCTAGCAACAGCGAACATGTTAAGAAACAAGATACCACAAAATCAGCTAACACAACTTTTGCAATTTATGACTCGTTTACGATAAGTTGAGTGCAGCCTGACCTAGTCTTATCCGGCTATCAAAGTAGATTGAACGGACACTGCTGTAGCATGAGCTGGGTGTACGTGTTTTCCTTGCAGCCGTATGTAGCTTTCTGGATAATCTGTCTAGGTCTAGGTTGACTATGTAGGGCTGACTATAGTGTCCTGTTTCACTGATTTATGCGGTTAATGTTTTGATTTATACTATAACGGTAGAAATTTAAATTTTAACATCTGCCAAGGCGGAAAATTCAAATTTAGACAGTGCTGTTTTGTGTAAAGCTCCAAATTTTGGACAACTACGATTCTTGATACACGTCAAAATAAGAAATTCAAATTTTGGCGCGTGTTTTAGGTATAGCCGCCTAAGACTATCGGGCAAAATTCACAGTCAGCGCAGACTGTTCAAACAAAACCTCGCAGTCACGTAAGATTCCTCTAGTTGTCCGAGATGTTTAGAAAAGCTATATGCGGAAACGGTGGTCGCTTCATTGGATTGTTGGACAACTTAGAGTCATTTTGCACACAACTTAACTTAAACGCCTCATTAGTTGGGCTCGTTTGGAGCCACTATGCATGAAGAGATTAAGGTTAAGTTAACATTTGTTAGATTCAGATTACCTATTCAAGTGTTCTTCGGCATCCTCTTGCTGTCGGATGTTGAATTAGTGAAACGCCACTAATATTTTGGGCATTATTTTATTAAAATACGTGTTTACTGTTTCAAAATTACAAATTACAAAAATGCAAACAAAGCAGCAAAAAGAGTAGTAACAAAGGCCAAGCAGGAGGCGTACAGTGAATTTGAGGATGAGGACGAATTCCTGAAGAACGCGATCAGGATGACAAAACAACGAAATAGGGATTCGCAGGATGTGCACCAAACGAAGATTAAGAGAGAAGAAGTGGTGAAGGCAATGAGGAAAATGAAGAACGGTAAAGCTGTTGGCTCGGACGACATAACGGTGGAAGCCTGGAAGGCATTAGGAGATGAGGGAGTGAACATACTTTTGGGCATAGTCGCAAGTCATGGAAACGGTACAGATGCCTGACGAATGGAAAGACAGTGTGCTCATACTCATTTTCAAGAATACAGGGGATGTTCAACAGTGCGGAAACTACAGAGAAATGAAATTGATGGCGAACACACTGAAGATATGGGAGAAAATAGTAGAGAAGAGACTGAGAGAGAGGTCGGTATATCCGCACAACAATTTGGATTCATGCCGGGAGGCAGCACAACCGTCGCAAACTTCGCGCTGCGGCAACTGAACGAGAAGTATAGATGTGGGCAGCGGGAGTTACATTGCGTCCTTATCGACCTTGAGAAAGCCTACGACAGCGTGCTAAGGCAAGAGATATGGAACTGCCTGAGACTGAAAGGAGTGGAGGAGAAATATGTCCGGTTAATTCAAGACATGTACGCAAGTAGCAGGACGAAAGTGAGGTGTGCAGCTGATACAACTGAGGACTTCCAGGTGGATGTAGGGCTGCGCCAAGTGCCAGCGCTTAGCGCATTCCTGATCGCCCTTGTTATTGACTGTCTTACCGAAGGCATTCAAATGGAGGCTCCATGGAATATGCTTTTTCGCAGACGACGTTGTCCTTTGTGGAGAGACACGTGGGAAAGTGGAACGTCGGCTCGAAATGTGGAGCGAGGCAATGGAGGAACGGGGACTTAAAATGAGCAGGCAGGAGACGGAATACCTGTTTGTGGACGATCGCGGCATTGCGGAGGAGAAAAAGGTGAAGCGAGTGGAAAAGTTTAAGTATCTTGGATCGACCATACAGAGCACAGGCAACGCAGGCAGCGAGACCACACGAAGGATAAGAGCGGGATGGATGTGATGGAAGAATGTCACTGGAGTGATGTACTGTAAAAGGGTACCAGTGAAGGTGAGAGGCAAATATACAGGACGATGGTGCGACCTGCCATGCAGTAAAGTATAGAGACTGTGGCAGTGACAAAAGCACAGGAGATGAAAATGCAGGTGGCAGAAATGAGGACACTTAGATTTCCGATAGGGAAACCCCGTCTAGCCAGAGTAAGGAACAAAGAAGTGAGAATAGTACTGAGAGTGATACCCATGGCGGACAAAATACGAGAAGGCCGGCCAAGATGGCTGGGTCACGTTTTGAGAAGGGAGAAGGGGTATGAGGGCCAGAGGGTACGGAGGCTGGAGGCGGGGGTGAGGCGTCGAGGGAGGTCGAAGTGGAGATAGAAAGACTGGGTGTGCAAAGATATGAGACCGATGGGACTGGAGGAGGCTGACACACAAGATAGACTACCTTGGCGATCGCGGATTCGCACCGGCGACCCAACCTAGTGGGAACAAAGCCCGAAGAAAAGAAGAAGACATGCTTGCTGTTAATTTTTTTCGAAGAACTCTTATGAGCCATACTAATGCAACGGCGATCACATAGTATATAAATGTTGATTTAACGGAACGATTTATACGTCGTCAAATACAACAGACAACGCTATAGCAGCAACCACATCAGCCATTCACGGTTGGTGGAAGCTGGTCCACTAATCCAATGGTATCATGTGAACCTACCAGCTTTAATGGTGACGATTAGAAACGTCTAATGTCCTCGATTTATCCGCAAACATATGTGAACATGATTTGCGATGCGTCGACCTGTAGGAGATGTGCGCGATCGCTGTTGACATCGATATATTGGCACCGTACATATGACAGTTGTTTGCGAATTGATTAATTGCGAACATAGCTGCCAGGAACAAACGTATTTCAATCAATGCGGACAAATGTGCGAAACAGAGAAATGTGCGTTTGCGAAAATTGCGTAATAGAGCCCATGTTCACATTCATTTTTTAGATAAATTCAAAGATTCATGTCAGAATAATCCACAAATATAAAGCTATAATCAAGGATACGCTGTGTCTGTGGCAACATGGTTTAGCCTGCATATAAGAATCACTTATTTTTGAAACAGTTTCGCCCGAATTATACAGTTTTCACCAATGACTTGAGAGTTTATGGGTTTAATTTGGTGAAAATTTTGTTGTATGTGAACTTAGTAAACATTTAAATAATAACAGATTTGTAACAGTGTTTTATAACTTGCTTGAATTGCAGTACATGCTTGAATTGTCTTATTTACCAATTCAATTATATTTTTATCAACTCGATCTTAATTATGGGGAGAAGTTTATTATAAATAAACGTTCTATAGTGCCACGGGAAGTATTAAACTATGAGAATGAAATTAGACAATAATTTAATATTTCGATATCAAATTATTTTGTAATGAAATTAGACAATAAATTGGAAGTAAGATTTGAAGGTAAGATTTATTGATTTAAATTGATATTTTATAATATTTTCGATTTAAATTTAATGCAAATAAATATAAAAAGGTTTGCTATTAATTTAACTGCTAAATACAAAGCTAGTAACATATTCTAAGGGTACATTATTCCGGGGCCGTGAGTTTCGATGCTTACCCAGGATACAATAGTGGGTTTTAGGTCTAAAGTCTCCCAAACACCAAAAATATTCCTAACCCCCGAGGAGACCTAATGTTTTTATTTTTCAGAGTTTTATTTATTACTCGCTCCTTTCCTTTTCAAACTTAAATTTTCTAAAATCTAATTTATTAATTGCACTTGTTTTTCTTATGAGCTACCTTATTGTTTACTTGGTTTTGTTTCAGTTAATCAGTCCTGTTTTGACGACGTCGAATTAACGCGCTTTATATTGCGCTGTCGTCAACTGCTTCGTATTGTATTCTTTTGTTTTTTGCTTAATGTTTGATACACAAAGAACTGCGTGGTGGTGCGGCTTTGCTCATGCTCTACGGATTTCTTATCTTATGGAAGACGCAAAGATTTGCGTTATATTGTGAATGTTCAAATTTAATGGGCTTAGGGACACATAGCTAATAGTAGCTACGTGTATTTTCTTTTTCCGGGTTGAGGTCACGCGATACGGGGTCTTGATTATGAAGAATGCTACAATAACGTATTGAATTTTATTTTTATTGTTTTATGTTGCTAATTGGCTTCTTAGCAGAGCGATCGAAGTTTTTGGGTGTTATTGTATTGAGTTTGAGGAAACGTAAAGAATTACGTAATTGGATCTCCTTTTGAAGTTATTGATTTCTAGCTTTTGGTTTTGTGTTTCACAGATAAAGAATGGAACTGTACGACTATTAGAAACTACACACCTAATTATAATAATACTGTAATATTTAGTCATAGTAATAACAAATTCCCAAGAAAACCCATAGTTAATCAGGCTTAAAGAACTAAGCGTTAGGTGTTCAGTGGCATATAATCTAGCAGAATAGTGGTATACTAGTAGGTAAACTATTAGTAAAGTAATATGACACTATTAGCCTAAATCTAAGGTTCAAGATAAGGTAGTTCAATAACAGTAACAGCATTCCAATAAGAAGGCGCTCTACGGACTGAGCCATCCATTGCCGAGTTCGTAACAGTTATTAAACAGCTATATTCGACAGGCCCGTCTTCTATTACGACCTACCACTGGCCTTATTTTATATAACCGTGCATTTCGTATATATATTTTATTTTCATAACGATAAGCAGCACTTAGCTGTTAGCCGTTAGGCCAGATATGTGGGTGGGGGCGCAGGTGTGATTGTGGGTTCGGCAAGGCGGCAGTAGAAACCGACCTTCACATATAACCTTTATGTTATATAATAAATTTTCCATTTAATGTTGCTGTAGGAGCTTTTAAACGACCGCATGTTGACATTTCTGATATTCCAAATTATTAGGACAGCTTAAAATAGTCGTTCGCAATATAACACAAAATTTTTTCCTGCCAAAAATAATCCACGGCTTTCATCTAACAGTAATCGCCATTTGGAATAGGCAATAAACGCAGTTAAAGACGGCACGTCGCAAAACAAGGTCTCCATAATGTTTGGTATTCCAAGAGGTTAGAACCCTTAATGTAACTGTTTTATCGGTAACAGAGATAAAACTATTTCTTTTAAACAGTGTTTTATCTTGCATTTCCGCTGATTATCGCAAAATTAGTTTATTTTTCCCAATAACAGAGCTCAACATTTTAAGCACATAGATACTAATTTAAAACATCATCAGATTACGTATCCTGGCTCTTCCAGACTGGGTTGGTTGGCTCGCACATTTCGGTGCTCCCTGCCACAGCAGGATTACGCCGGTTTGTGTCCCTGACGAAATCTAGCCCTTCCATTTCTGAGGCATCTCTCCTTCTGAGACTTCTGAGGCTCCCATTAGACTGTTCGGTAGATCAAATACTTGGGGTGGTTAAGGTCCAGCCGAAATGGGAAGCGGTTGGTACTGGAACTCGTATAAGTGGACATTACAAGATTCGTGAGTGTGTTTCAAATGAAATTGATAATTTGTTGGCGGATTTTATTGGTAAAACTAAACGCATTTTCTAGATTTATATATTTAACATCAGGAGACATGCGAGACGCAGACGAATTAAAAAATCCAAATCTGTAGGTTCTTCCAGGGGCGTAGCCAGGATTTTGAAAATGGGTGGGGGTCCGCGGGAGTCAAGCCCAGGATTGTAGAAAAGCAAGGAAAAAGCTGCAATTTGTTTACCAAAACCTCTATGTTTTGAATAAAAATGAGACGATTAGACAAAACTATGGTTAAAGTAATCTTTTCTTGTGCGCGAAATGTTAATTTGAAGGCATTTTTTCCTAAAAAAATTTCCCAGATCATTAAGAAGATTTTCCTTATAGGTCGGGGTAGTCGTGACCTATAAGCTGTTTATTTGCTGCTGCTATATTTGCTGTTTATTGCTCAGTATAAAAATTTTTTGGTCTTGGTATCATATATATTGCTTGCAGTACATGTTGTTTGCGTCTTCAGACACGTTTTGTTTTTTAAACGACTTTAGTGGCCAACTTCGCCCCACCGTTAGAGAGAGTTGGCAGTAAAACACTGCAATATGCTTATTTGCTGTAACTTATGTAGCCGGCCAAACTCGCCTGAGTCGGGGGCGAAGTTGGCCGCTTTAGTTCTTTTTAAAAATCAACCACAAGGAAAAGCCGGGTGGAGCTTCTCGTATTGGAAACATATGTCACAATACCCTTACATATTATGCGACACATAACTTCTAAAATTTTGAAACCAAGTATAGTGACACCAGTTATAATATATAAACCGACCAACTTCGCCCCACTTGGTGGTATGTAAATGCGGCGCACGAGAATACAGGTCGATACCCAAAAACGATAACGCGACAAGTGAATGCAAGCCATCATGTTAACATTGGTCGCAAAACGTTAATTAGTGATAACGGTGTCACAGTCTCGCTGAAACGCGTTATGCGCTATAATCTCCGCTCATGTGAGCGCTCTAATACAAGTGACAGAGCACAATAATAACATTGGATATAGTATATATTTTGGGTTTACAATAACAGTAAATAATATATAACAATATATTGTTGCATATATACATATATTTTATATATATACATTTTTAATTATTGTTTATTGCAGAAATTTAGTAATATTGTCTTGAATTGACAACGCTTAAATAATTGAATATTTTAAAGTAATTTAAAGATAATTAATAAAATTAACTAATTGAGCTAATGGATGACGTTGGTCTACTACCCGAGGTTGAATTAGTCGACGAATATGGCAACGAACGCTAGCAGGAACTCAATACTGACTTTATATTCGGTAACAATGAATATAATAAAACAAATTTCTACGCTATCGATTACATTGTGTCAGCACCGGAGCACAATCGCCACGAAATAATCGTGAAGTCGACTAATCCGAATCACCTCAAATGTCAACTCAAAAGCTGCTCGAAAAAACATGCAATCTCCTCGACATTGTAAGAGTTCGCCGGCAAAGCGAACAGTTAACCGGAGCGGCATCGCAATCATACTTCGTCTTGAATTACTATTGGACTAAATAATAAGCTGGAACTTGCAAAACTTGATTCAGCAAACGTTTGTAATCCAGCTCCAGTAAATCTTGACGATTCGGTATTTCATGAGCGATGGATGAAGACAAAGCTAGTTCCGCCTGTATTGGCTCAACAATCATCTGAGCACGCTAACGAATATGGCCCATGTCGCCTTTAGGGTCGGGACGTTATAACGTTAGAAAAAAGAACAGCTTAGAGCGGGGGGTTCGGAGGCGCCAGCCCCCCGACTTAGGCTTGCGCTTAGTACATGGCTCATGTAGCTACCTTAGCTTAGGCTAAGACTAAGGCTTAGGCTTAGTATATCGGGAACGGCATAACATGCGTTTTACTTCCGCCCCTAAGGGTTACATTGGCCACGAATATGATCCGTGTGGTGCATGGCATGAAACGTTTTCGTTCCACATATCATTTTACGGATCCAGATAGAATACGCGACCAGAAATTTTGGGACAACTT
>JASANE010005771.1:0-25152 GCA_030248225.1 Trileptium ribeirensis | reverse complement strand
TTACTGGGTCGTGCCAGGTTATGTTCTCTTCGGGTCAGGTTAAGTATCTATTACCCCTTTCGCCGTCTCTGGCTCAAGAATAGTTATCATCCTGTGAAGATTGACAGAATCATTGTGTGTTCAATAGCCAGAAAATTTTACCTCCTGTCTCTAGAAGGTTGTTTCGCGATAAACAACTGGACGGCCAAATCAACAAGATTGCTACAGACGTACAAATTGCCGTAGCCACAGCGTTCTCGTTCTAATCACTAAATATAATACTATAAACTCTGTAGAACACTTAGAACGGCTCTAAAAAATCCCAAAACAATGAAATTGAAAATGTTTTCAGCAACAAGATTGAATTATATCATGAAAGGCGACCGGCAACTTTAAACGAAACATTCAATGCAATACTATATTTGGTCTGTAAATTTTGACAATAAATCACGTATTACGACGTGAAGGTTTTGAGCTGTGCTCACACAAATTAAGTATGATAAACAATCGAAACGTCAAATGTCGTTAATTTTAGTGATATTGGTACTAATGTAACCTACTTTGCCGATTAAGAAAATTTTCACATGTACTGTAACCAAGAAATTTCGGAAATCTGCTTGTCTTGAAGGCCTGGCCAATTCAACTTTAATAATTCTATATGTAATAATAATTCTAGAAAATGCACAACTGTACAAATTGCGTCAAATAATTCTCTTGGCAACTGCATTTAAAGTAATCATTTATATATTTTCCTAATTTTCTGTGCTCAGGCTAAAGATTGGTAGTGCAATAGCAAATTGTAAGTATATACTAGTCCGCATAAAATAGCAAAGTGGAGCGTGGATTGACTCTGGGTGTAACGCCTGAAGATCATATATCAAGGGCATGGCTGGTGGTTTTGGCTGATGGCTAGAAACGTTACTATTGATTCGAACTACAACCGAACATTGAGATCGAACTGTATTAATTAACGTCTATCGTTTTTACTACAAAATGGGAGTTTAGCCTAACTGTGGGAAGGCTTAACTAATTTTCTGAAGTTACTGTTAGTGAATAACATCGTTAGCAAATGCAAGCCGTTGTATGGAGCTTGCAGCGACAAATAAAATCGTCGTTACAATGTAATGACAACTACAGTGTAACAAACACCAGTTCTTTGCGTAACCGTATGCAGTAGCTGAACGCAAAGAACCGGTGTTTGTTACACTGTAGTTGTCATTACATTGTAACGACGATTTTATTTGTCGCTGCAAGCTTCATACAAGGGCTTGCATTTGCTAACGATGTTATTCATATGCAGTAGGTGAACACAAATTAATGTGAACAATGCAATACGTGAAAGTCATGCATCTATATAAAAATCGCGGCTCGGCAACAAGCAGATTAATATCTTCTTATAGATTGCGCCATTGTTAACCCTTTCTTTCACAAAGTGACATTTTTGTCACTGCGTACAGTGCGTAACGAGTTAGTAACAGGGTTGGTAGTGCGGCGTATGGATGCACGTGCACTGGTTACACCCGCTTTGCAAAGTTTCTCGGTAAACCGAGCAACAGCTTCTAAATAGCCTAGTGACTAGTTTATGAAGCTCCAGGCCATGCAGCTTCAGTCCGTCGCTGTGGCAAAGGTTTGTGCAAAATATACTTACTAAGCTATTTCAGGCACTTAGAGTTATATACTGGTGATTCTGTTAACTTACAGTTATGTGTAATTTCAGTAACTTATACCTATTTGTAAGTGATGTTAATAACTTACAGTTGGGTGTATGTAATTTTAGTTACTTACAGTACGGTGTAAGTAACTTTAATAACTTACAGTTATGTGTATTTGATTTTGGTTGCTACACTTGGGTGTAAGTTACTTCTATTACTTACAGTTAGGTGTAACTGGCTTTAGTTAGTTCCAGCTACGTGTAAGTTATTTTAGTTATTTACAGTTAATTGTAAGTAACTTCTGTTACTTACACAACACTGTTGTGTACAAAAGTGTCGACTTTGTGCACGCATTTCTCTGTGAATTCTGCACTACATGTTAGCTACACTTATACATTTGCTAGCAGCTACCGACAGCAAAATTCATTTCCGTCTTTTCGAAATTCAAAATTTCACCAGGTCAAAGTATAGGCTCAGAATAGTCTGTTCGTCAAATGGTCCTCGGAGGATTGCCTATGCTACCGGGCATAGCGGCCAGGCGAATTGGCGATTTAAGAAAATGTGTTTATTAAACTACTTATTAAACTAACTAAATTTATTAAACTAAATTAAACTACTTATTTAAGTAATATCTCTAATTCGTGGTTCACATTAATAATATACACCCTGCACACAGTTACACCGAGACCAGCAGTGGTACCTACTTACACTGCAGCTGTCGTAACAATAAAGTTATTCGCTACTAGCTTAGCGCAACTGCTTACATTTTTGAAGAGCATCTATTGTAGGAAGCATTAAGGCTGATGTTACATAGCTTAAGCTTGTAATAAATAAGTTTGATGTTCAGTTTGCCGCCTGTTTAGATATCAAATATACACAAACCTGGGTGCTTGGATTATATTTTGTTTTAAGCTCAGCAAAAGCTAATCTAATTGTAAATGTGTACCAGAAATCCTGACGCGAAAACGTGGGTCGCCCCCATTGAGGAACTACTACCGTTTAATTTTTTTGCGCACCTTGGGCGCGGGGAGTAGGGGAGTGTACCTTACCGGAGTCTGCCTTAAGGGAGGAGGAGTACGGAGCCTTACGCGGAGTGCAGTCCAACTAGGGGTTAAAACTAGCTTCCTGGGAGTGAGTACATGCCTACTGACAGCCCCCTCTTACACAGCCCCCGCCCCAACAGCGGCGCTGGATCCGCTAGTAAAAAATCCAAGCTCTGTTAAATAGGTACTATACAGAAAAGAAGACCTGAAAGGTGTATCTGTTGCTACATGATCCGCAGCAGCAGCAGCATTGTCCCAAACCTTCACATTGAGTGTCGATAGTGAAAACGACGTCACCGTTCGAGTTCGTTACGTTGAATTTGGGCGAGCACAAAGTTCGCTCCTGGCATACTTCGCCGTATTTTATACCACGCGGGTCGTAAGCTTCGACTTGCTGAAATGAAAAATAAAAATAAACCGGGCTCAACACCTGAACAATTGAAAACCCTATTGCAATCATTAATTTGTTCTCTAGGTCGATATTGATCCTTTAACTACAGAATTAATTGGTTTTCGAGTACCGCTAAACAATTAATAGGCATTCTCGCGGCGAGGTATCGAACTCCGAACGCTTTGGATAAAAGTCATGTTCACTAGTCGTCGAGCGATTTCTGAGTGATTCAAGCAAAAACATACCCACAACCTCACAGCACATGGCTAATGCCGTTAGCATAAAATTTTAAACAGTCGTAGGTTATTATTGAACAAGTCCAAGCGTCAAAGGTTTAAATAAAAGTCTTTATTAATTGAAAACCTAGTTAATCTAGAGCGGTTCTATATATTTTCATCGTAACAGCTATATATCTAAGTATAATATAGTATAATATAATACTAAGCACCTAGGTCGACGAATTACTAACTACCGTAAAAATTGTTCAACTTTAATGATAATTGAAAAAAGAATAAAAACCAGAAAGCAGTATCTTCATGCCTACCTTGATATATACTAAATTACCGTTATAATAGTCGCTATAGGATAATTGTAGAAACTAGCAGAAATTTGTTTGGTCGTCGGAGCCGCAAACTTCAGCTCGGACATATCGAAACGTAGTAAAAGGCACAACTAGGTGACCATATATTTGCAGCTAAAAATCATAATGGATTATGCTTTGCTTCTATAAGGCTGTATCTTTGATACAAAAACTGACCATATTTCTTGAATTTAGCGCATTAAAGGCCCAATGATAACCGGGAATATTCTTTTTTACGTTGCTGCCGCTTCATAAAAGAGGTTGTCTGATTTCAAATTTCTAGAACATTTAGGAATCAATAGCTGTTCGAATGTATGCGTGAAAACTTAAACATTATATATATTTGGATGTTGCCGACATTTGACCGCTGGTGAATTAAATATTTTTCACTGAAATATCAAGAACTGAAATCTTCGCTGAGAGTTTTGGGACTTAAACTGTGTAGAACGGTTATTTTAAACCTCTAATTGGGCCAGCTATGAAATATGAATCTTCCTCGCAATTTTTGCAAGCGCTATCTCCGTGTAATTAGAATATTAGCAACGGTTCCAACTAAGCGAACACGCTTTGATCGTAGGCTCGCGAAAAACCTGTTTGTCGCGGTTGTAGGAAAAATTTTCAAGTTACGACGCAAGATGATTAAGGACATCAAATATGAGCCGGCAACCGTCAAAATCAGTAAGAGTTTGACGTTGTTCGTTACTATACAACTCACTCACAAGCGTAATGTTTGAAAACCTAGAAAATATGTTTAAATATTTAGTATTCTGAAAAAATGACTGCACCAATTTTTACACAAAAAAAGTTTTCAAAAACTTGATGTGTTTGAATTAAGACTTCTACAAATAATAATAATAAGCGCGTTGGTTAGCGTATGCCCAACCACCGTAAATATTGACATTAATGAGAATTTAAAGAAAGAGAAACACAAAAGTACAAAAAGAAGCGAAACTTGAATCAGAATTTTAATGCCTAGCTATGTACGGAACTTATATACATTTTATATTAGCCGCCACAAGATTATAATTCTGAAACGCTAAGACATTCGTTTAGATCGTCGGGGTCGCAACACTTCATGCATTTTTTCAGATCACGTTT
This sequence comes from Trileptium ribeirensis, assembly GCA_030248225.1. Taxonomy (NCBI): domain Eukaryota; kingdom Metazoa; phylum Nematoda; class Enoplea; order Enoplida; family Thoracostomopsidae; genus Trileptium; species Trileptium ribeirensis. The sequence continues at coordinate 20,409 of JASANE010005771.1, read as the reverse complement.
AGAAGCAGCGTGTCATGACGTAGTTCTTGTTATCTGCAAACTTGCATGCACTGTTTCAGATCACGTTTAGAAGCAGCGTGTCATGACGTAGTTCTTGTTATCTGCAAACTTGCATGCACTGTTTCAGATCACGTTTAGAAGCAGCGTGTCATGACGTAGTTCTTGTTATCTGCAACCTTGCATTGACTTTTTCAGATCACGTTTAGAAGCAGCGTGCCATAACGTAGTTCTTGTTATCTGCAAGCTTGCATGCACTTTTTCAGATCACGTTTAGAAGCAGCGTGTCATAACGTAGTTCTTGTTATCTGCAACGTTGCATTCACTTTTTCAGATCACGTTTAGAAGCAGCGTGTCATGACGTAGTTCTTATTATCTGCAACCTCGCATGCACTTTTTCAGATCACGTTTACAAGCAGTGTGTCATGACATAGTTCTTGTGATCTGCAACCTTGAATGGATTTTTAAGATCAGATTGAGAAGCAGCGTGTCATGACGTAGTCTTGTAATCTGCAACCATATCGTAACACGTACATGATATTCAATGTTTTATAGACCGTAGCTTTAACATATTTCTGTTCATATTTATTTGTCAATGGTACTTTGTACTTTCGATTTTCCCGACACCGAACGTGTGATGTCATACAGTTTTTCAGGTATATTAAGAGTAGCAGTTTCTGTATTACGGGGCCATGTAGTTTATTGCATACCATTTTTGTTCTGGTTAAAAGCTGAGTTTGAAGATGGAATTTGTAGTGTAACGCGTAGTCATGAGATTGTACTCTAGAATGGTGTAGCGAAACTATTTTAATATTACAATTATGGTATATTTAAAAACTTATGAAACAATGCAAGAAGTTGTCAATAAAGATCATTGCCTTACTGTCAAACACGACGAAAAGCAACAACACAATCCATAGCACGGCTTAAACGATCGCTTCAAGAGAAGAACTTCAATATCGTCCATTGTACAAACAACCATGTCGAAACTACGAAAGTGTCCGCAACAGTTTCGCATGCAAAGTCCAGAGTCTTGAAACAGAAACAAATTTATTTATAGGTGGACTAACACCAAAAACAATAGCAATTTACCTGTTGCTGTTTTGTCGGCCTTCGCTATTTTTTTCATTTTAGATTTTGACGACAACGTTCGAAACTGTAAAAAAAGTTTTGTTGTGATACAAGCATCTTACCATATGTTAACAAGGTAACAACAATGCTACGACGTAACATGTAAAATGCATATGTTTATTCATGTAAAATTTCGCGATACGTTTTAATGCAAATACTATTGCTACACAAGATTATTTCAAAACTCTAACCGTTATAATGGCCACGAAAAACACGCCGACTATCAATACGTCGTGGCATGCTTTATGTAATGTGAATGGGTATCTGTGAGCTACACGGTTTAAAAAAGTTTCAACATGACAATTTTTAATTTAAATATTACTTTTATTCTACGAAGAGGTATTATATATGTATCATGAACAGATAATAATGTTGTGTAGTGAAATCTGGAAAAATAAAACATGATTTTTAAGATACACTCTATTATATCGATTAAACATAGCGTAGCCAGATTAGCTTTCTGCATAAGATTTTTATTTTAAAACTTTTTTAATTTATAACTTGTGTGTATCAAACAAAAAAATTTGCATTTTCTGCACGAGCAAACTTAAGGTAACCCTACGAACCACTGTGTTTAGCTATTTTTCTTAAAAATTGTTATGGAGCGGTTTTTGGTCAGTTGAAATTCGGTGCAAAACTGAAATCAAACCATTCTGCGTTTGTGAAAATTAAAGGAAAATTAACTATATTCTTGAGAGCGACAATTGATCTAATTTTAATTGATCCAGTTTTGATTACTAACACCATAAAACAGCCAACTTAACTAGATATAGAATCGATTTATTTGTGATATCACTTTTGCATTAAAAATGTTCGCAAACACTGAATAATATACATGCAAATGAATTAGGCATTTAAGGAACCGAATTTCTTCAAATCCAAAATTCTGTCAAAGTACAAGGCATACCTTATGGCGAACTGACTTGTGATTTATTTCTTTGAGTATTTTTTCTAATACTTGACAATCGGCATTTGTTTTGTAGCTATTATAATGGTTGGAGTTTTGAAAAGATCTAGTGTGACAGTGGTATTCGCAATAAATCATATTTCGAAAAGCCTAATAAACACTAACATAAATTGCTGAAACCTTGTTCCAAAATTTTACATGGTTAAACATATGCATTTTACATGCTTGTCGTAGCAATGTTACCTTGTATTATTCCTTTTACAATGTCCCGAGATACACTTCAGATTCAGCGTTAACCTATTGCGAAACGATAATGAAGCTGTGGTCACTTGATATTGACAACCATTTGTTAGAATCGCCGTCAAATCATAACACGATATATAAAATACAGGAGAGAATTTAGGTTCTAGGCTCGGCTCAGTTCTAAAAGCCGAACCGATCCGTGTTTCCCATGATGTCTAATGAACTGAAGCGGAGTCACAGTTCAATATTTGTCTCTAAGGGTCAAGGCGAGTCTGCAATTTCTAAAGTCGTCTCTCAAAAGTCTTTTTGTGAAACAACAATGACTATAGCAAGTGATATGTAGAATAATAATATCCAAAACTAAGAATAGCCGATATTACATCGGCTTGGCTCGTAAGCTTTAAAAGAAACTAGGTCACAGGCGTTGAAGGCATTGGGGAAGAGTATATGGTTTGGGCAGCCGTCGTCGGGGAGGAGTGAGTGGAGGTCGTCAGGGTGATTACTTTTCAAATTTTTTAAGAAGTCAAATTTTTTCAGCGATTTTTGCCAACATGTGATAAATTTTTCCTAATTTTTCCTACTTTTTTACCAATTTTACCCCAATTTTTGCAATATCCAAAAGTAAAAACAGTCGGATATTGCATTGTCTTGGCTATTAAGCATTAAAACCAAATATATCATAGGTGTACAAGGTCCGTAGGCATTGAGGGTTGGTAGTCTCGACGGGGGAGTATGGAGTTTGCCAGCGGAGTTAATTTCTAAAATTTTAAGAACCCAAATTTTCTCCGGTTTTGCCAATCTGCGATAACTTTTTCATAATTTCCCCTATTTTTGCCAATTTTACCCCAATTTTAGTCACTGTTCACCCTTATTTTCCCAATTTTCGCCAAAATTTTCCGCGCCGCCGAGGCGCGCGGTGTGGACGGTGAGGAATTACTTAGGACGTGGGCACCTGTGGCTTGGGGAAGAGAAGGAATGGGATTTGGGGAATGGGTCCGATTGAAGATGTAATCCCGCATCCTCTCCTATCAACACCTATGAACTGTATTTAGTATACTTCGCGGTTTGTATATGCCCTCTCTATCACGAGACCTTTTAGAATTTGGACCCTGAGAGATAATTCTAGCTTATATTCGAAAGGACCGAATCGAACCGAGCAGGACACTGTGCATAAAGAGCCCAGGCGTGCTGATCCTGCTTTTATACCTGTAGTTGAGCCGAGCTTGACATGGTTTAGGCAGAGCCGAATAGCGCCAGAGCTTTACATAGCCATGGCTCTTGTGATTTATAATATGACTGTAATACAGTAAGCATTCTAATTACCAAGCCATTAGACAGATCCATACAAGCTCATATGGGGCAGATGATTACCCGCTGGGCCGTCGGAGTACCACTGGCAGTGACCCAACCCCCTAGCCCACCTACCCGACGACCAGTTGAAACCCAATGAAAGGCCGAAGACAGACCCCCACTGCTGACCGGCTGAAGCCCCCGAGAGGTCGAAAGGCCGATCCCGCCCCTCCATAACACCCTATACCACAGACCTAGAGCGCGTGCGACTAGGTATCTACAGATACTCAATTTATTGCACACGGGAATTAAACCTAGCTAGCATCAAAATGCCTAGCAGGCCGCACGGCAAGCTACCTAAGAACGGATTTATTCAATAACACAATTAGATAACATATCCTTCATCTATATTATGTTATTCATCTATTTACGATAAGATGCGTGCGTCAGGTAAAATTAAGTCAGGCGTCCAGCTCAACTAGTTCGGGTCAACTATAGCTGAGCTGGACAACTATGGTACATTTTTATAGCTTAGCTTGTCTCAATGTGACAAACAGGGAGTTTAGCTAGGCTCTGCGTGAGAAACGGAGCGTCCGGCTAAACTGTCAATTGAGAATTTTATTTAGTATTGTGTTCAGTATAATAGGATTTTTTTCTATAGTTTTTCACACTAATTCTAAGTTTTATATTTGTTTTTAATATATACAATTAACGTTTCAAGCAGTATGCCACCTTTGAAGTATTATTTAAATACGTATAGTGAAGCGTAATGTTCGCGAACTAATTAGTCTCTGGCTTAAGTTTATAGGGCTTAGCTGAACGCCTCGTGACAAAAGCACAGTCCGGCTCGATAGTCGATGAAAAACGCATAGCCTAGCAAGACTATTCAAAATTTTTATAGTGGAGCTGGTCTGTCTGCGTGCAATAGTAGCTATCCCATTTGAAAGCGTGACATAAATGCGCATTCATCTTATTGTTAATGATGCATAATAGTACAGAAATTATGTTGAATTCGAAGCAAAACAAAATAAAGTCGAGATTCCCGAGCCTATCCTATTCACTAAAGAATTCACTAATGGAATCTGGCTCGGCTTCATATATAAATCTTTATTCATTCAAAGCCGTGTTCTCAAAATTTTTCTTAATTTTAATATGCTCTTTTCGTGCAGTAAATCTTAAGCCGCCTGGGAAGAAATAATAGATATAATTCATCAACAAGGACTAGTTCCGAAACTAACCAAACTGTGCTTCTTAAAAATCTCCAAAAGATGTTAAGCCTCGGATTCAAAAAATTCCAGAAATATCCCTTAAAATATCTCAGTCTTAGTATAAAATATATGATAGTGACACTGCCGGGATGTTACTTAGCAAGGAAACCACACGCTTGACCATGACGATAGGAAAAATTCACAGTGTGGGTAAACGTTTTAAGTTAATATTTGGTTCGGAACCCCGTAAAATTATTCTTTTTCTGCTTGGTTGATTATAAATTTGGTCAAGTGAAACAAACAACTATCACACTTTAATCAGATAAATTATGAACAAAGTCTGTAAACGCAGCAGGCAAATTATCTTTTGCATCGTTTAGACTTTTGAAAATAATCGAACTTGTAATCTTTCGCTTGTGCAACTGAAGTTGGACGACCAAAATCCATTTTCCACATAAACTATTGAAATAATTTAATTCCACGCTCCGCTTTTATTTATAACACGTAATATTCACAGATATACGCGTCCACTCACTACAGTATATATTTATTCCTTCACGGACTGGAAGAATTCACTGTATATAAGATTTATATGTAATAAAATACTCATTATTGTGTAATAATAACATTTAATATTAAGGATTTTTCCATAAAAAAAAGCCATACGAATGTGTAAACTTACTCACCATCTTTCACTTTGAACAACAGCTCGCCAGTTGTCGACTTGACTTTGTACCGATTTGAAGTTTCAATGCATGAACAGGCTACAAATGTGTGATAAAATGAACAAAACATTGAAATAAGAATTTGTAGCTTTTTCTGCATATAACTTCAATATCAAACTTAAATATTAACTCAGACGTGCCATAAACCAATCAATTTTATAACTATAAAATATGTAAAAACCTTTCCAATCGTTCACAGAACTGTATAATTAGTTACTTCCTGATATTACATATTAAATACGTTCAAATCTGCTAAATTTTTAAATTTACATATTAAATATACTAAATCCATTTACGTATTTTGGTGACGTGTGAATCCAAAACGCTTTGGTCAACATTTTCGATTTGTAATAATCGGGGAAGGGTTGCAAAACAAGTAATAATTGTAGCATGGTTTGTCGTGCATTGAGAGGTTTTAACGAGTTCAAACGAGTGCGATAGAAGGAGTTTGATCGTGTAAATTTTACAGTTGTGTCCAGAAATATTTCAACGCACTGCTGGCTCTACTACAACTAACTGGTGACATAGTTCCAGCTCAGCTTTATATTATGTAAACATTATTAAAATGCTAGTTAAAATGGTAGTTTAAAGTATTTTATTTTCTAATTTTCGGAGAAAACAAATAGAAACTGAATTGCAAATTTAAGACAATGAATCAAAGATAAAATATTACGCGCTCCACAAAATTATATGTATTTTTTTTAATTTTTATGTCGGCTGATTTCTCATCGCAAAAAAACTCCAGAAACTATTATGTCCACATCTACCTGTATCAGGATCCATGTAACAGGGTCCGTGTATAAAAGTTACCTGCTAAGAGGCACGATCTTTACAAGTTAATTATAACGAGAACTTAATAAATTAACAATACGAAACACATTGTTTGTACAAAAAGCAAACACTTACTCTCGAGGTGATTCGATCTTTGTGATATGAATACACCGGGTAATTTCTTCAACGCTTCAAGACCTGTCGGATAGCGCATGTAGCCATTGAGGGTAGATCCTGGCCGCTTATCTAAGAGTAATTAGTTAAAATATTATAGGACCTTACATGAGGTAAAAATTTATTAACGAAACAATCGTGAGAATAAAATTTAGCTGTCTAGACTGTGGCCAAAATTGATTTAAGGACAAATTCAATGTTAAACTGCTTAAATCTGCAAAATTTGGCGCAATAAAATTTTGTGTAAATTTACTAAACCCACCAAAAACGAACCAGTAACGATTTCATGATTGGACAGCACATCTTGTGAATCCGTAATTTTTTACCTGGCGCTGTTGTTTGACAACCCGTACCTCCGCCTTTGTCAATCTGATTTTAGGAAATACAATTTACATCATGCGTTTATTACTATTTATTTAGCTGACTATTGATTACTATGAAAAGCGTTGGTTTTTAGCACGGAGCACGCGATGGGATATCACATCGCGTGAATCTGTAATTTTTTTACCTGATGCTGTTGTTTGACAAAACGTGCCTCCGTCTTCGTCAATCTAGTTTTAGGAAATACAATTTGCATCATGTGTTTGTTATTATTTATTTACCTGGCTATTTATTACTATGAAAGCGCTGGTTTTTAGTGCGGAGCATGCGATTAGACAGCACTTCTTGTGAATCCGTAATTTTTTACCAGATGCTGTTGTTTGACAATCCGTACCTCCGCCTTTGTCAATATGATTTTAGGAAATACAATTTACATCATGCGTTTATTACTATTTATTTAGCTGACTATTGATTACTATGAAAAGCGTTGGTTTTTAGCACGGAGCACGCGATGGGATATCACATCGCGTGAATCTGTAATTTTTTTACCTGATGCTGTTGTTTGACAAAACGTGCCTCCGTCTTCGTCAATCTAGTTTTAGGAAATACAATTTGCATCATGTGTTTGTTATTATTTATTTACCTGGCTATTTATTACTATGAAAGCGCTGGTTTTTAGTGCGGAGCATGCGATTAGACAGCACTTCTTGTGAATCCGTAATTTTTTACCAGATGCTGTTGTTTGACAATCCGTACCTCCGCCTTTGTCAATCTGATTTTAGGAAATACAATTTACATCATGCGTTTATTACTATTTATTTAGCTGACTATTGATTACTATGAAAAGCGTTGGTTTTTAGCACGGAGCACGCGATGGGATATCACACCGCGTGAATCTGTAATTTTTTTACCTGATGCTGTTGTTTGACAAAACGTGCCTCCGTCTTCGTCAATCTAATTTTAGGAAATACAATTTGCATCATGTGTTTGTTATTATTTATTTACCTGGCTATTTATTACTATGAAAGCGCTGGTTTTTAGCGCGGAGCATGCGATTAGACAGCACTTCTTGTGAATCCGTAATTTTTTACCAGATGCTGTTGTTTGACAATCCGTACCTCCGCCTTTGTCAATCTGATTTTAGGAAATACAATTTACATCATGCGTTTATTACTATTTATTTAGCTGACTATTGATTACTATGAAAAGCGTTGGTTTTTAGCACGGAGCACGCGATGGGATATCACATCGCGTGAATCTGTAATTTTTTTACCTGATGCTGTTGTTTGACAAAACGTGCCTCCGTCTTCGTCAATCTAATTTTAGGAAATACAATTTGCATCATGTGTTTGTTATTATTTATTTACCTGGCTATTTATTACTATGAAAGCGCTGGTTTTTAGCGCGGAGCATGCGATTAGACAGCACTTCTTGTGAATCCGTAATTTTTTACCTGATGCTGTTGTTTGACAACCCGTACCTCCGCCTTTGTCAATCTAATTTTAGGAAATACAATTTACATCATGCGTTTATTACTATTTATTTAGCTGACTATTGATTACTATGAAAAGCGTTGGTTTTTAGCACGGAGCACGCGATGGGATATCACATCGCGTGAATCTGTAATTTTTTTACCTGATGCTGTTGTTTGACAAAACGTGCCTCCGTCTTCGTCAATCTAATTTTAGGAAATACAATTTGCATCATGTGTTTGTTATTATTTATTTACCTGGCTATTTATTACTATGAAAGCGCTGGTTTTTAGCGCGGAGCATGCGATTAGACAGCACTTCTTGTGAATCCGTAATTTTTTACCTGATGCTGTTGTTTGACAACCCGTACCTCCGCCTTTGTCAATCTAATTGTAGGAAATACAATTTACATCATGCGTTTATTACTATTTATTTACCTGTCTATTTATTACTATGAAGTGTTGGTTTTTAGCACGGAGCACGCGATGGGATATCACATCGCGTGAATCTGTAATTTTTTTACCTGATGCTGTTGTTTGACAAAACGTGCCTCCGTCTTCGTCAATCTAATTTTAGGAAATACAATTTGCATCATGTGTTTGTTATTATTTATTTACCTGGCTATTTATTACTATGAAAGCGCTGGTTTTTAGCGCGGAGCATGCGATTAGACAGCACTTCTTGTGAATCCGTAATTTTTTACCTGATGCTGTTGTTTGACAACCCGTACCTCCGCCTTTGTCAATCTAATTTTAGGAAATACAATTTACATCATGCGTTTATTACTATTTATTTAGCTGACTATTGATTACTATGAAAAGCGTTGGCTTTTAGCACGGAGCACGCGATGGGATATCACATCGCGTGAATCTGTAATTTTTTTACCTGATGCTGTTATTTGACAAAACGTGCCTCCGTCTTCGTCAATCTAATTTTAGGAAATACAATTTGCATCATGTGTTTGTTATTATTTATTTACCTGGCTATTTATTACTATGAAAGCCCTGGATTTTAGCGCGGAGCATGCGATTAGACAGCACTTCTTGTGAATCCGTAATTTTTTACCTGATGCTGTTGTTTGACAACCCGTACCTCCGCCTTTGTCAATCTAATTTTAGGAAATACAATTTACATCATGCGTTTATTACTATTTATTTAGCTGTCTATTTATTACTATGAATGTAATTACTGATGCTGTGTTGACCGTGCTCGTCTTCGTCTCTTTAGGAATATGCCGGCCGCGTCGGTTCGCGTGTTTTTTTTTTCTGTGCTGTTGTTTTGTCTCGTCTTCGTTCTCTTTTGTATTGTGTTTTTCGGCCGCGTGGGTCCTCGCGTGTCTGTTTTTTCTGTGCTGTTGTTGGCTGTCTTGTTGGAGGGTTTGTTTTTTTTCCTGGCTATTTATTACTATGAAACCGCTGGTTTTTAGCACGGAGCACGCGATGGGATATCACATCGCGTGAATCTGTAATTTTTTTACCTGATGCTGTTGTTTGACAACCCGTACCTCCGCCTTTGTCAATCTAATTGTAGGAAATACAATTTGCATCATGTGTTTGTTATTATTTATTTACCTGGCTATTTATTACTATGAAAGCGCTGGTTTTTAGCGCGGAGCATGCGATTAGACAGCACTTCTTGTGAATCCGTAATTTTTTACCAGATGCTGTTGTTTGACAAAACGTGCCTCCGTCTTCGTCAATCTAATTTTAGGAAATACAATTTGCATCATGTGTTTGTTATTATTTATTTACCTGGCTATTTATTACTATGAAAGCGCTGGTTTTTAGCGCGGAGCATGCGATTAGACAGCACTTCTTGTGAATGCGTAATTTTTTACCAGATGCTGTTGTTTGACAATCGTACCTCCGCCTTTGTCAATCTGATTTTAGAAAAAAAAAACAAATTGTATCACACTTTGCAACAGCGTTTCGCATTCTGTACCAAGATGCCAACGTCCGATTTTAGACTTCATTGTATAGTCGCTTAATTGAATATAATATCTGCTTTATCAATGGGCTATCCAATACTTTATAAGCATGAACGACAAGATACTGACTTTAGAGAATTTTTATATAATTTACCGAATAATAACCAAATTATGTTTCGCTGCTTTCAAGTTCCAAATTTCCGCCAATCCTTATTTATGCTATTTTTAGCTTTATAACTATCAACTGTCATTTTACATATAGCCCACTTATTTCCATATAAAAATCTACAATTATTAAATCTTTACAAACAATTATATATGCTGATACCAAAACTAAAGCAGTTTATGGATCGACCAATAAAACATAAGAGGAGTGCGGAAGTTGACCATCTGTCATTAGCTCCATCCTGAATCTCTAATATAATGTGATATCATAAACTATCGACTCAGCCTAAAAATTATTTAAGGACAGTAGTGGGAAACATTCGAGTTGCTTAATATGTTTCATCGTAGTAATTCGCTATAAATTATTGCAGAACATTGGCGCAACTTGAAATTGTAATAAAATATAATGCAAATAAAAATTTATTTTAATCAGCAAAGAATTAATTTCTTATACCAAAAACACGCAAAGAAAAGTTTTCTGGGACAAAATTCTAAAAAAACTCCGGAAATTTATAATGTTTGCAATTTTAAATTTTTATCGTTTATGTTGTGTTTCAGACTTGTATTGTTTTTTAATGTTTGAAATATGACTCTATATTTTGATATATGGATTCTAATACCCAATCACTTTGTAGAGACGCGCCAAGTTTTCAGTGTATAAAATTTTGACGTTGTAATAACATTTACAACTATATATCTCTTTGTGTTTTTCATACCAAGATAAACGGAATTCCGTATTTGTGCAAGTTCCGCGCACAGAGCTTGACAAATTCGAAAACAAGTCCATTGCATGACGACATTGACAGAACAACAAAAGCAACAAACCTGGCAATATTGAGATCGGTTGTACAGTTACTGGCATCGTTGTTCGTGGCACAGCTATTTAAAATTTAAATATGTACCTCGTAAACAAAACAATAAAGCTTTCACAAAAGATTACCCACGGCTTTAGCCATATCTTCTGAAACATGCTTAAAATCAGGATGATCACTGCCTGATTTACCCCACGCCCAGCACTGCTATACCATCAACTAATATTTGTATGTACATGTACTTACATACGGATTATCAATATATAGACTATCAAAAACTTTCAATACAAGATCCGATGTATTTGTAAGCAACTAATAGCTGGGCGTTTATGGACACACGTCTTGGCTTCTGTCGCAGGTAACTTCAATTTGGGTAAAATCCGATGCATTAAAGTTATGTTTGTTTTTTAATGTTTTGAAATATACGTAATGTGCTCAATGACGCGGCGTATAAATATCTTTTGGACAACTAACTATTTTAATTCGGAGTGAAATCCTGATGTGCTCGAACAGACAGTGACTATATGATACCCTATAATGCGTCGTTCACGTTATAATATCCCTATTGTTTGTAATTTTATTGACGGTACGCGACATAATCTCATCAACATACATATTGGTCGATATATGAATATCGAGATTTTTAAAAAACTACTCATCACAGCTGACTAATGCACAGCACTAACTGTTCTTGTCATTTCGCGGGAAATTGGTAGCTAAGGGTGCGTGCGACAGTGTTAACACAAATGTAGCAGCTAGGTGTATAACACAATCGGAAAACGATTTATAGGCACGGGTGTGTCCCTGACTGTTTATACAGCAGGGATGCGACTACAGGTGAACAACAGTTTCAAATAGCGGAGACATTATAACGTGAACGCCGAATAGCTTGGTTTTATTTTTGGAATGTGACAGCTGTGACTTATGCTATATGCAAGCAAAAATGAAGCTTAACCTCCAAAAATTAGGATAATCCTGCGGTCACTCTTTTTAGACAACATAAGTTATTGTATCTGTTTGTCAATGGTCACCAATCAATCAGAGGTCACCGATGCTGTGAAAATATATTATCACTTAACCTTAACATATATACCATACTACAGAAAGTTACACACAAAATTGGACTTGATGTAGGTCTAACAGCTTATACTATTTAACTCTGCTCGTGGAAGGCAAGGCATGACTTTTGTTAAACAAAACTAGGAATATCTACACCATCAGTTCTTTAGCTATAGCCATTGTAATCAATCAGCTCTATCGTAGTGCAAAGAACGAAGATGATCTGATTTACAGCAAAACAAACTTATTTAGGTGTTTAAAATAAATTTTTTTAAAGTTTTCACTCGATATATATCAAAATTTTTGTAAGCGGACCTGGTTTAATGACAAATTTCAGGCATTTCAGTGGTTTTTTAATATTTCCTCGGAACAGAATAGAAACGGCATCGCTCGGAGACTCATTGGGTTTTTGTGCAAATTTCCACATTTGAGTTAAAAGCTTTTGTAGCTATATCAGATATTTTAAATTATTAACAGTTTTAAAAGTTTGTTATACGTCAGCAAAATACATCAATTTTTATGATTGGAGTTACCGCAATCCAAATTTTTTTGGTAAAACCCGGTGAACCGTTTTAAAATATTTGACAGATATAAAGTTTCAATTAAAGCATCCCAGATTCCAGATTGAATGATAGCTTTCAATTATATTCGTAAATTGCCAGATATATTTTATCAAAATTTGAGATTAACAACAAAACTTTATAGATTTGAAATGATTGCGAGCAGTTCATTCCAAAATCAAAAAATATAGATTTGAAATGGCTGCGAGCTGGTGATTCCAAAAATAAAATAATTATTGATTTGAAATGACTGCGAGCTGGCGATTCCAAAAATAAACAAATTATAAATTTGAAATGACTGCGAGCTGGTGATTCCAAAAATAAAATAATTATAGATTTGAAATGACTGCGAGCTGGAGATTCCACAAATAATATAATTATAGATTTGAAATGACTGCGAGCTCGCGATTCCAAAAATAAACAAATTATAAATTTGAAATGACTGCGATCTGGTGATTCCAAAAATAAAATAATTATAGATTTGAAATGACTGCGAGCTGGAGATTCCACAAATAATATAATTATAGATTTGAAATGACTGCGAGCTCGCGATTCCAAAAATAAACAAATTATAAATTTGAAATGACTGCGATCTGGTGATTCCAAAAATAAAATAATTATAGATTTGAAATGACTGCGAGCTGGAGATTCCACAAATAATATAATTATAGATTTGAAATGACTGCGAGCTGTTGATTAAAAAAATAAACAAATTATAAATTTGAAATGACTGCGAGCTGGTGATTCCAAAAATAAAAAATCATAGATTTGAAATAACTGCGAGCTGGTGATTTTAAAAATAAAATAATTATAGGTTTTAATGACAGCGGGCTTTTGATTCAAAAAATTATAGATTTGAAATGACTGCGAGCTGGGGATACCAAAAATCAAAAAATATTATAGATTTGAAATGATTGCGAGCTGTTGATTAAAAAAATAAAAAAATTATAGATTTGAAATGACTGCGAGCTGGTGATTCCAAAAATAAAAAAAATATGCAGATTTGAAATGACTGCGAGCAGGTGATTCCAAAGATAAAGAATTTATAGACTTGAAATGATTGCGAGCTGTTGATTCCAAAAATAAAAAATTATAGATATGAATACTGCGAGCTGTGATTCCAAAAATAAAATAATTATAGGTTTTTAATGACTGCGTGCTGTCGATTCCAAAAAAATTATAGATTTGAAATGATTTTGAGCTGTTGATTCCAAAAATAAAAAATTATAGATATGAATACTGCGAGCTGTGATTCCAAAAATAAAATAATTATAGGTTTTTAATGACTGCGAGCTTGTGATTCCAAAATAAAAAATATAGATTTGAAATGGCTGCGAGCTCGCGATTCCAAAAATAAACAAATTATAAATTTGAAATGACTGCGAGCTGGTGATTCCAAAAATAAAAAATTATAGATTTGAAATAACTGCGAGCTGGTGATTTTAAAAATAAAATAATTATAGGTTTTAATTACTGCGGGCTTTTGATTCAAAAAATTATAGATTTGAAATGACTGCGAGCTGGAGATTCCACAAATAATATAATTATAGATTTGAAATGACTGCGAGCTCGCGATTCCAAAAATAAACAAATTATAAATTTGAAATGACTGCGAGCTGGTGATTCCAAAAATAAAAAATTATAGATTTGAAATAACTGCGAGCTGGTGATTTTAAAAATAAAATAATTATAGGTTTTAATGACTGCGGGCTTTTGATTCAAAAAATTATAGATTTGAAATGACTGCGAGCTGGGGATACCAAAAATCAAAAAATATTATAGATTTGAAATGATTGCGAGCTGTTGATTAAAAAAATAAAAAAAATTATAGATTTGAAATGACTGCGAGCTGGTGATTCCAAAAATATAAAAAATATGCAGATTTGAAATGACTGCGAGCAGGTGATTCCAAAGATAAAGAAATTATAGACTTGAAATGATTGCGAGCTGTTGATTCCAAAAATAAAAAATTATAGATATGAATACTGCGAGCTGTGATTCCAAAAATAAAATAATTATAGGTTTTTAATGACTGCGTGCTGTCGATTCCAAAAAAAATTATAGATTTGAAATGATTTTGAGCTGTTGATTCCAAAAATAAAAAATTATAGATATGAATACTGCGAGCTGTGATTCCAAAAATAAAATAATTATAGGTATTTAATGACTGCGTGCTGTCGATTCCAAAAAAATTATAGATTTGAAATGATTTTGAGCTGTTGATTCCAAAAATAAAAAATTATAGATATGAATACTGCGAGCTGTGATTCCAAAAATAAAATAATTATAGGTTTTTAAACACTGCGAGCTGGTGATTCCAAAATAAAAAATATAGATTTGAAATGGCTGCGAGCTGGTGATTCCACAAATAATATAATTATAGATTTGAAATGACTGCGAGCTCGCGATTCCAAAAATAAACAAATTATAAATTTGAAATGACTGCGAGCTGGTGATTCCAAAAATAAAAAATTATAGATTTGAAATAACTGCGAGCTGGTGATTTTAAAAATAAAATAATTATAGGTTTTAATGACTGCGGGCTTTTGATTCAAAAAATTATAGATTTGAAATGACTGCGAGCTGGGGATACCAAAAATCAAAAAATATTATAGATTTGAAATGATTGCGAGCTGTTGATTAAAAAAATAAAAAAATTATAGATTTGAAATGACTGCGAGCTGGTGATTCCAAAAATAAAAAAAATATGCAGATTTGAAATGACTGCGAGCAGTTGATTCCAAAGATAAAGAAATTATAGACTTGAAATGATTGCGAGCTGTGATTCCAAAAATAAAAAATTGTAGATATGAATACTGCGAGCTGTGATTCCAAAAATAAAATAATTATAGGTTTTTAATGACTGCGAGCTGGTGATTCCAAAGTAAAAAATATAGATTTTAAATGTCTGCGAGCTGGTGTTTCCAAAAAAATCTAGATTTGAAATGATTGCGAGCTGGAGATACCAAAAAGCAAAAAATTATAGATTTGAAATCAAAAATAAAACAATTATAGGTTTTTAATGACCGCAGGCTGTTGATTCCAAAACAATTATAGATTTGAAATGACTGCGAGCTGGGGATACCAAAAATCAAAAAATATTATAGATTTGAAATGATTTTGAGCTGTTGATTCCAAAAATCAAAAAAAATTTATAGATTTGAAATCACTGCGAGCTGGAGATACCAAAAATAACTGTCTAACTGTCAAATTAACTAGAATTTTCTGAAAGCACAACTATTTTATGAAGAAAGCTTTTTTATGTAGCTGGGAGCGTGTTTATTTTCTTTAATAGTTTTATGGGCATGATTATCGATGTTGCATGTAGTCAATCCACTTCATTTCGGCTGCTATCTAGGCACAAACAAGCAACAATGTAGTTGCCAAGTAAACACGACACTTCTTAAAATAAAATGGAGTGGAAGAGACCACACTTAGCGTATAAATAATTCGAAACGTAATCACACCGCGGGTAGACAATTTTATGGTGACAAGTTTCCTGCCTTACTTACGAACTGGCACCTTATTTTTAAAACTCAACACGCATTCGGAATCTTAATAGTTATGACGGTCTCTTCCTTTTGTTACCGTCGGTAAACCATGTCATGGTTTGCTATGGGACTGAAAGGCAGACGAAAAATCTCATAGTTTTTTTACCTTTTTTACCTTTCCATTATTAGTTCTTGAAAAGGGTACAAAAATATCACTGGATAATAAAAACACGATTAGCCTTAATAGATTGCTATTGTTTATTGATAACATACCAGAATAGCCATACAAAACGATTTCATATCCCAAACTGGTAGGTACAAGTTAGTTACTGTATTATAGTAATAACACCATTGTCGTACTCTGATTGATGATTAATAATAAAGTATTAATTACATAGCTAGTTTTGTTTTAAGGAATGACGAAAATGTTAATTAGCATACACATAATCAAATGAAATGTCTATATAAGGCCTTGGTTGTCACTGTTATTTTCCGTGGTCCCCCATTGTTTCTCGTAACATTACGATCCTATTAATCTGAGTATTTATAAGTATTGGCATCTAATTGTACTGTAAGCTGTATTTGTTGACCTTTCAATGATTTTATATTGTTTTTACAATAATCATACTCGAACGACAACGACTATGATAATATAAGCCGAATCTGTATTCATTTTTTCCCCTTATGGAAGATTCTGATTTATAATAATTAACTTCGGCATAGTATACAATACATGCCGAAGAATGGTTTTAGGGTGGGACTACTCCCATGAGGCCTCGGGCCGCCCCCGGGCCCTGGTCTTCCCGCGCTGAGGGTACCACACTACCCCTGGTTATCCGCAACCCCGCTGATCTTCTCCCACTCGCGCTCCGAGCGCGCGCCGAAACGTTTTGTAAAATATGGAAAATTGGCAAAAATTTGGGAAAAATTAGTGTAACATTAGGAAAACTGGGAGAGCGACGGGGGTCATCAACTTTTTGTTGCCACACCCCTGATGGCCACCCTCCTTGGAAGGCTGTACCCTATCCCTGAGACGACCTTTGCGTCCACCGCCGACCAGGGCTACTCCCTGAGTACTCGGAGCGTCAGAATATATGGTATATAATAATTGCCCCATGTCTTCTAAATGATACAAATGGTCATGTATCATACAGGTTATATCTTTATAAATATGAAGCTTATATGACGTTTAAGTTATAAGGGACAACGTCATGTTGAAGTTTTGTTCACCATGGGTGTCTCTACCACCCTCCATTATATGATGTCTTGGACATCATGATGTCTTAAATGGTATTTTAGGATTTAATGCATAGTCAGAAATGGTATGGTGTAAGGCTGCACCATATAATTTTTCAGAAAGTTATATGGTGTGTCAGCTACACCAGGCCGTTATTTACACCGCTTATATAATGTGTTTGTGTATGGTGTCCTTGACACCTTCAGTAAAAAAACAACATGTTGATTTAGTCGCCATACTTTAGTTGACAGTGTCTCGTGCACCGTCTGTTCTATCATATAACGTCTGTATCTACCGTTAGAGTCCGTTTAGTGACCAGTGCTGCCCATTTGCGATTGCAGATTGTTGAGTGTTGTGTTGACTACACGTATTATGTGTTGTATGTTTGCACGTACGATGTTATTCGCTCGGTTTGTCGATGATCCGTAGGGAACCGAGCAATGGTTTCGCAATTGGTGTACGTACACAATTTTTCAT
The DNA here is from genome assembly GCA_030248225.1 of Trileptium ribeirensis. Classification (NCBI taxonomy): domain Eukaryota; kingdom Metazoa; phylum Nematoda; class Enoplea; order Enoplida; family Thoracostomopsidae; genus Trileptium; species Trileptium ribeirensis. The sequence goes on along the minus strand of JASANE010005771.1, from coordinate 2,442 downwards.
TCTAAAATTCAATTCCTGGTGCCTGCACGAGCTTGTCAAACATTGTACGATACGTAAACAGAGTCGGATATGAAAATGCTTAATTCTTTGAATAATATTTGTTTCATCCCGATACTGACTGTCTCTGTGCTCTGAGTTTGCTTGCAATATGGGCCGAGAATCGCAGTCTGATTATATATTAAAGGTATTTGCAATCTTAGAATAAATTTCGATAGTAGTACAAACGCTTTTGGTCGCATTATCTATAGGGTCTTCGGGTTATAAAAATCCTGGGCTCAAAACGTATTCAAATAGTTTAGGCTAAGGCTAAGGGTAAGGCTTAGTATATCGAGGACATCGCTACCAGCATTGACTTTGCTTGTTTATAAACAATGACGTGAAGACGGCTAGGTTAAATTAGCCATTTGGTGGTTATTTGGATATATATATGGATGTGGCGGTATGGATACACCGGCTTGTGTAGTTGCAAAAATCTTCATACCGGATACATGTTAGGTTTGCTGCTTAAACTACTGCTATGCTTTAATTTAATAGCTTTATCATATTAACTCCACCCTTAAAACTATACAAAACATATGTAGGAACATCCAGCAGCCGCCCTGAATGTATGCTGTACTGCAAACTCATGAGTCCGTTTTCGTCAGCAATATGACACGTCAGCGGATTTGAGTTACTAGCTTTTTAGGCAAAAACTATTTTGTTTTCCGATGCTTCGACAGTTCTGACGTTCGAGGTTGCTTGCTTTTTATGCAATTCACAAAGCATATCTCCAACTGTCAACCAGGATTATAGAACATCCGTAGGAAATAGACGATGAGCCGTAAAAATATTGTTGCATTTCTATTTTCTTCAACAATTCGATACAAAATTTCAGCCAATATCTGAATGCTTTGTTATATACTAAACACCTCGGTCGGATAATTTTGAACTACAGCTAAAATTGGCTTATTTGAAAAATCAGAAAGGCAAAAAAGCTGACTTACGAACTCTGAAGCCTTACTATTTGAAAAAACCATATATTAAATGCCAGAATTTATAAATAATAATACATAAAATAATGATAGAAATTCTGTTTAGACAGTAGGTGCCATATACTAGTTATGAGATAGCCAACCGTTGTAGAATATATCTTTGCTAGTATCTGGGATACTAGTTATGAGATAGCCAAACGTTGTAGAATATATCTTTGCTAGTATCTGGGATACTAGTTATGAGATAGCCAAACGTTGTAGAATATATCTTTGCTAGTATCTGGGTTACTAGTTATGAGATAGCCAAACGTTGTAGAATATATCTTTGCTAGTATCTGGGATACTAGTTATGAGATAGCCAAACGTTGTAGAATATATCTTTGCTAGTATCTGGGATACTAGTTATGAGATAGCCAAACGTTGTAGAATATATCTTTGCTAGTATCTGGGATACTAGTTATGAGATAGCCAAACGTTGTAGAATATATCTTTGCTAGTATCTGGGATACTAGTTATGAGATAGCCAAACGTTGTAGAATATATCTTTGCTAGTATCTGGGATACTAGTTATGAGAAAGCCAAACGTTGTAGAATATATCTTTGCTACTATCTGGAACACTGTATCCTTGCTACGAAAGAGTACGTTATCCTTTTGTTGAAGCTGTGGATTTGGTTCAATAATTATCAAATCCTTTTAGTCATAAGCATTACTGTATACATGAATAGATCAGTTATTTAATATCGGTTCTAAACTGTAAAAACGAGTAAACAATATAACGAACATAAGAATACGGTATAAAAATACCAATCATAACCAATAATATTAACGCTTAAATGTACTATTTTGATAACGGATGCACCATAGATCATGTCAAGTTACAGTCGGTAAATGCAGTACAACTTACTGGAAATTATCCATGAGTAAAACTAGAGCTAAACTGACAGTTATCTGCGATTGTAATACGACTTTACGTACTTTTCTGGGTAATAATCAAATTCTATAAAAGTTAAGATTATCACGTCGTTTCTGCCGTAATTCTAAATATACATAGACAATATACTGTATCAAGTCGCTTCCCGATACTGTCGGCAAAAGCTGAAGTATAAACCCTTAGAAAACTACTATCACGATAAAAATAACCTCAGAAAACATCACGATGAAAATCACGTTACGAAGACAAACGTAAAATTTTTAGAGGGAAACATAGGCTAGCTATAGCAACCATAGGTTATATGCCGATATTCAAATGATCCGACTACACATCAAAATTGCTTATGTTCTCAAATTTATTGCACTAAGGATAACTACAGAGATGTAACTATGAGAAGGGATCAAAATCTACACTACAAGAACGCGTTCGGAGTTTGGTATGATTCACTGAGTTCACGCACTTGCGGTTTTACGATATATGTCACCAAATTGAATCAAACCTTAAAATAGTTCTATATTGTTAAGCAATCACAAACTCTA
>JASANE010005770.1:0-24779 GCA_030248225.1 Trileptium ribeirensis | reverse complement strand
TTCGCTGTCCAAGAATATTGGTCAACTAGACCATGTCGTGAAAGACCTAGCGACAAGACTAGATACTGGTTTACAAAATTGATCCTACTAATTTGGTGAATTATCACATCGCGCTAGCTTAGCAAACCAACTTGACCTTACAATAAAACCGTATAAAGGGGATTTAACTGGCCAAGATTTTAACACTTGGATTGAAAATTTTAACACAGTCTGTGAAGCCAAATTGATCGGTGAAGCATTAAGATTAAGAGTATTGCCAGCGTATTTAAAAGATCGGGCCAAAGATGTTTATGATCGTCTTCCGGACGCCTCCAAAAGACATTATAATGACTTGGTGCGTTCGTTGAGAAATGGGTTAGCTACCCCCGAATGGTCAAATAATCATGAGGCGGCGTTAGAGCAGCGCCAACAACATGTCGGTGAAAATGTTACAGCATACCTTAAAGTAATTAAGCGCGCGTGTAAAAATATATATCCGGCTGAGAATGATGCGAATTTGGAGCGAAAAATAATTAGTCGATTTTTCAGTGGGCTCCGTTCACCTGAATTAAAGTCACAATATTTTTTGTGATATGCCCAGAATCTTTAAATGAAGAGAGGCTGAGGACTTGGCCCAACGATTAGATATGCAAAGTATTTTGTGCACACCCACCGTTTCCACGGTTGGAGTTGTGTCATCTTCGGTCATTTCAGATAAGAGATTGGAACAAATTACACGTGGAATAGAACTTCTGACCGAAAATCAAAAGGTATTGGCTTCTAAAATAAAGCACCCCCGTGAGGAACAACGTGGTACGACTAGGCCTTTACCGCCAAGGCGTCCCGACACAGGATACCGACCAAATAACATTTTACCACAAAAAAAAAAAAAAAAAAAAAAAAAAAAAAAAAAAAAAAAAAAAAAAAAAAAAAACAAAAAAAAAAAAAAAAAAAAAAAAAAAAAAAAAAAAAAAAAAAGAGGAAGAATATTTGTTAAAATATCGCAAAAGTGAGCACATGCTCTTTAACACTCATCATCATGCCGCAGTGTCTCTATCTTTACTTCTTCACAGGAAATCTTTAAAATCCACAGACCGCGTGACTATCCACAATAATTGCCAAACACTAAATGATAACTTAGATATTGCTTGCGCGAATAACCGATAAGCAGAGATGCTTTTATACCGTAAAACAAGTGTGCTAATGTCCAAACTCTTTAAGCCACTAGGAAAAAGAAGTAACCTGTTAATACGACTGGGAAGTTTGAAACCACAATATAGAACTGGCTTACGATAACCACAAAATAAAGCACTAGTGAACAACCAACCAACGAACAAAACAACCAGTCGCACAATAACTAACGAATAAAACTGACGAACAACTGAGATGCGGCTAAGAAACAACTGTCGAACTCTCTGACGATAGAACTGAAGTGAGGCCTATAAGGCGTTGTAAACACTTTTCGTGTGCCTGTTAGTTTGCATATTTGATCGACCAGTTCACTACGAAAGTTTGGAGCATTGTCGCTCACCAGCTCGTGCGGCGCCGAGTGGCGACATACAATCTCAGTCATAAAAAGCTTTGCGATAGTAGTAGCTTTCTGATCTGGGGTGCATATAGCTTCTTTAGGATACTTGATGTGAAGGCGGTCGATAAAAATATTATTAATATTTATTTCCATTATATGTTTGTGGTAGCGGACGCTAATACATCCACATGATACGAATAATTCGGCTGGGTAGCCGGTATCGGGTTGAGTGGTGCCTTCGCTCTATGTGGACCGGGCTTCTTTTTATTACAAATCCAAGCAGCTTCTACACCAGTTACTTACATCTCTATATATTCCTTCCCAATAGTATTTGGGGAGTTTTAGTTTTTGATAAGTCTTAGCTATTCCTAGATGACCACCACCGACGACATCGTCGTGGTGAGCAGAGGAGTTGTCTCCATAGAGAAAGGTACTACTACGTGTACGTTAGTTGGTTTCAGCTTACAAAAGAAAAACAATATAATATGTACCTATGGTGGTCTCGTGCAGAATTAAAACTGTAAATCTTAAAAGTATCTGAAAATGTCAAATCGTGCATACGGCACATACATGCAAGAGGTCCGAAATCCCGGGGAGATAGCGGGTGCTTCGGAGGAGGGAATGCCTATCGCTTCCCCAAGAATGGATATGCCGTTCGGCAGGAGGGAGTTAGTCAGGAGGGCATAGACTTTGCAAATTATTTAGAGCTCAAAATTTGTCTTAATTTTTGATAACAGTGCTACCTCACAGGAAAGAGTTATCGGGGTCGCCTAGAGAAGGGAGGGGTGTTTTGGGTGATAATCTCACTCTCTACAATGAGCATGTATGCTAAGATATATATGAGACAAATGTGAAATACTTGTCATTGTATGATATTATTTTCAACAAAAACTCAGCAGAATCCGACAAGAACAAGCAGCAAAATCGCACAAAAACGACGCAATAAAATCATTGCACACTTGAGAAGTCTTCGAAAGAACACAAAGTGTAACAGGAGGAAAGAGCAAATAAAACAAGCCAAAACAACATCTCAGGTAAAAGCAGCTTCTGTGACAGGAAAACCAGCTGAAGATAGCTGCTAATTATTATTAGCCAAAAATTAAAATCGTAACAAAAATTATCTCGGGAAAATAATGATGAGGACGATGGTAATCGGTAACGAGGTAGGTAAGGTGTAAAGGCAGCATTTTGTGGCAAATCAGCTATCAGGCTATTAGACAAAATTGGCTATAAAATAGAAAAATAGTCTTAAATCCTTGAAATGTTTAGGGTTTTATAAACTTATAGAAGGCCGAGAGAGAGGGTACAGGTGATAAAAACTTACTGAAGTTTATTCGTTGCGGCCGCGGTCCTTTCAAGAATTCTACCGGGTATAAAATAGAAAAATAGTCTTAAATGCTTGAAATGTTTAGGGTTTTATAAACTTATAATAGAAGGGCGAGAGAGAGGGTACAGGTGATAAAAACTTACTGAAGTTTATTCGTTGCGGCCGCGGTCCTTTCAAGAATTCTACCGGGTATAAAATAGAAAAATAGTCTTAAATCCTTGAAATGTTTACGGTTTTATAAACATATAGAAGGGCGAGAGAGAGGGTATAGGTGATAAAAACTTGCTGAATTTTATTCGTTCCGGCCGCGGTCCTTTCGAGAATTCCAGCGGGCTATTAGTTAAATTTTTCGGCTTCTGATTTTGATATAGTCTGTATAATTTGGATAAGAAAATATGTTTCCGAAATAACTTCAATATTCGGAACATGACTCCGAAGTATTCTTTAGCAAAAGATGTTAGTCTTTTTTCTATTTTAAATGGCTGCTTGTCCAAACCCGAATGGTTTCTTTTGTTCTTTCAAGCTGATCTGCAAATTTAAAACATTTTTCTCCAAATAAATATAAAAATACATAATAAAAATAAAACTAATAAAAATGTTAATTATTTTAGACATTATTTCGGGCTAAAAACAAACCCATATTGATCGAAGAATTGGTTCTGTGTTTGTCAAAGAAGCCATTCCCATATTGTTTTTTATGGAACATGATTGAATTTCTGAAATATTAAATGAGTAGACATGAAATTGTCAAATCTTGGTTCCTCATTCTGTTGATTAGACAATTCCCAAGTACAGTTGGACCTTTATCTAAGAAAATAACCTATTTTTGTACCAAACCCACAACTGAATAAGAACGAAGAATGCGCCATTATTTTGCCTTAAAGATATAGTCCCCTAGTTGTGCCTTTTAGTGGCTTTAGCGTTGAGTATATATATATATATATATATATATATATATATATATATATATATATATATATATATATATATATATATATATAAAAAAACAAAATACAATACATATATATATATATATATATATATGTATATATATTTATACATATATATTACCCGGTGATTATATATATTTTTAGACAGTTGATTATTTAGGAAGTTTATAAATCCGCCCAAACTTACCCAAAAATACTTTTCCAGGTATTTCGGACAATTAAGTTACCTGAATTTCATATTCCCGCTGTACCCGGCATAGAATAAGTGTCATTGTTGACATGCGCCAACGGAGAACATTCAGGTTTCTGGAAGAATGAACGGTGTAAACAGAGATATAAACCAGATCAACAAGCCATAAAACCTAATACTCGGATACGCGTATTAAAAACAGCATTATCAGGGCAACGTTCAAAAAAGTTAGTACCATATTCCAAATTAACAAAGAATAAAGCGTAGTTAAGTTTCCATATTTTGTGTTATATTTCAAACAGTACAGAAAAGTGTGGTTGTTATTGTTTCAAATTTGATTACCTTTATCGTATTTTTAGAGCAAAATATTGCTGTGTTCCAGCTTAACTTCTAAAACAATTACTCTTGTTTCCAAAAAATCGTACCAGTAATAGTTTCTTGGTTTCAATAAAAAATTTACGGAACCTTAAAGATGGGCAAAATGACCGTAATATTAATCACATACCCATTGTTGTTTGAGTCACTTGTTTTCTGGCAGTGTTTTCCTAACTGCGAGTTGACTATTCGTTTTCATAGGCAGCAATATAAATAATATTAAGTAGTATTTAAAAAAAATGGGTGTTGTGTAGAAAACAGACGCGACGACTATGGTACTTTTTAGTATGTTGTGACCTGACTGCTCTTAATTTTTGTCTGAAAACCATGACGGTAACGCTGGCTCGATTTTTGAAAATAGCGACGAATTTTCGTCTAATTAAACTAAGTTTCAGCAGTATTTTGCTCCCAAAATATATGTTAAAGTTTGCGGATTTCTCTTTACTAAATCCAATATAAATCACAATTCAAATGCGTTATTTTCGTTATAATTCAAAGTTATTTTCGAGATAAACGTCGATATTATGGAAGCTACAATTTTTGTAACGAATTTATGGATCTAGGGTAAATAGAGCGTTTTCTCGGAAGCCACTATTAAAATAAGGATTTCATAAAACTTTAAAGATCAAAACTTCTGTTTGAAACAAGTATATTTTGCGATTGCTCTACTGGGACAACATTTAGTCCTACAAATAACGCGTTTATTATATTACTAATATTATTTATGTAACTAAGGGTTGAACAAATTGGGTTGAAGTACTAAAAACATAAATATGCCGTTTTATTTCGACGGCCCAGTGTCATTTAATATAGAATTTAAGGCAAGTTTTCGACTGACTAACACTATGTAATTCTTTTTTTCATTTTGGCTATTATATACAATTCTAAATTATCATGCATTATTTAACATTATATGGGCTATCTTTTCGGTAATATTTGAACTGAGTATAGTTGTTTTATAAAATTTCTTAAATTTTATACCACTACCGTTGGTGTTTTATCTGGAAAATGCGCAATTTCATTCTCAAATCTACAGCTTTACAGAAAAAAACCGGATAATCTATAATACGATTTTGTAGCCATGGATGTAGACCCCTAGATGTGCCTTTTACTACTTTTGGCTATATTCAAACTAAACATACGACGAGAAAGAACCAAACGAATTGAACTACATCTTGTTGCAGTTAATATTTGGCTGTTTTTATTACATAGCTAGGCTTCATGATACCCAATACTATTAAACGCCTTGGCCGCTTTGTTCCCAACTGCCATTAACATTGGAATTGACGAAACCCAAGGCAAAATAAATCATGAATTGTGAACCCTAGCTATGTAATTAAAATTATATATTAAGCACCGAAGAATAAAATTCATATACTAGTACATGAATTCGTTAGCACATTCGTGATTACCACAACTTGAGTTACTGTTTAGTTACTACTGAAGTACTGTTTCATTACTGTTTCTATTTCTTATTGTCTCGATTCAACGTTACTTTTACTGTCTTGTTTACTACGTTTTGTTCACTTATTTCTGTTGTCTTTCAATAAACGTTTGTTTTCTACAACTCAACGTGGATCTACGCCTCTGGGAATACAACAGTTAGAGTTCGTCTGCTTCGCACGTTTAGCTTGGATATATATAAATGTTGTAAAAAGCACAACTATAACATCGTATCTTTGGTACAAAATAGTAAAAGTCAATTCTTTTCTACAAAAAGCTGTAGATTTGGTACAAAAATTGGGTATTTTCGAAGAATTTACTGCAATTAAAACCCCATAACGGTTCATGGGAATATGCAGTGATTGTTTTGTTTACTTATTTGGTTTTGAAATGTCATTTTAAAGTGAAGCCCAACTGTTATGGTAGTTTTTAGGTCGGCTTATCACATATTGAACATTAATGACTTTCTCATATATACAAACGTAACTTAACAACCTATTAATCAGTAAATATAACATTATAAAGACTTAATTTTAATATATAAATTTGTCTAGATAAAATTAAATATACGAATAAAACAGATTAGTTTTAATGAACTAAATAAATTAATAACTATGAAAATATTAATATAACTATATAAAAAATTAATTGTAAAAATTTATAATGCAAATAGAGAAGATACAGAAGTATGTAAGTCAATAAGGATGCTAGACTTTCGCTTACCTTTTACTACCGTGTTCAAATCGGTTATATAATCATAGTAAATCAGTAATATAACTAATCATCGTTGGGTTTACCCACTAGGTAAGTGGGACCACTGCGTCTAATTTATTGGGTCTTTGTAATTTATAGGTGCAATGTGAGTTAGAACACTATGAATTTTCCCATGTGGACACTTCTCTATAAAGGATAGGCTCTGAATATTTTAGTATTTATTACGTGAACCTACTCAAAATTCGCCTTTTAAAAAGACAACTTTCAAATATAGACTAAAATCACTCCAATCTGATTTTCGTCTAGGAATTGCTCTGGAAAATTATTCTACAGCAGGATAATATAACTTGTATTAAACGATTAACCTGGCTGCGATACTAATGTCAGTTTTTATAACAGCAACACACATTTTAACCCAGAAAAGGCTTGAAAGGTCTCTGTCTATTTTTACATTTGATGTATTCAAAGATTGCCATATATCGATGATAATTTTTGCTTTTTGTGTCTTGTTCTTCTTCGTGAGAAGTGATTAGGTAATGCCCATTTTGAAGCCAAACTTTGTACGAATTTTCTTTTATCGTCCCAGCAGCGTGACCCCCCCCATTTTGGCTTAAACTTTCACAGTGCAAAATACTTAATGTATATGCATGCCTGCCCAAAGACATAACATGAACAAATTAATACATTTCAATATTAAGCTGACTAAAATTTAGGAATTTGGGACTAAAAACATTATGGCTATTTCTACGCCAGGGTGTTTACTGTTTAAGACAGTATTAAGTTCAACTTTTCATTTTACCAAGTCCATATTACGGCACTTAAGCTATATAATGACGGTGTTAACATTGTCAACACAGAATTTAAGCTCAACGCACCGGTTACACCTACGTTAGACCAAAATATTGAGAGTAAATTATAAATTTAAAACCTGGTGGATTACGACGATTAACTTGCTCAAAGTGTAGTTTATAAATTTTATTTGGCAAACATAATCTGATTACTTTAATCCGACGACCGCAAACTAAGGGCGAGTAACAAATGCCTGACCAAATTCAGATAAACTGTTGCTGTTATCACATCTATCTTGGAAATAAATAAACTGTCTTGGTTTAAAGATTAACATCAAATGCTTTACATTATCGGCTTCAACTAATTATTGTTTATGGTTTAGACTCGTTAACCAACAGTGATGTTTCCAATCCAACAGTCTCAGCGTAACATCTAGTAAATAAGTAATAGTTGTAGCACAGTCCCTGCGTTAAGAGATTTGTACGCACGGTTGTGACGAGTTCAGACGAGTGCGTCAGCACGAGTTTGAACGAGTTAAACAAACACAACCGTGCGTACAAATCACTTGACGCACGCCATGCTGTGCTACAACTGACTTGTAATACAGCTAATTTAGCTAACCGTGCGTTAAGTCATTTTGATGCACGGCTTTCACTATATATGCTGTGTTACAATAGAATTTATAAAACATATGAAGAAGATACATGAATAACGTTAATTGTAATATAGTTATATAGTGAAAGCCGTGCATACAAATGTCTGAATGCACGGGTAGGTATATAACAAGTTAGTTGTAGCATAGGTAACAGTGCGTTCAGAGTTTATACGCACGGTAACTCGTTCAAACTCGCGCTGTCGCACTCGTTTGAACTCGTCACAAACCGGGCGTACAAATCTTTGAACGCACTGCTGCCTATGCTACAACTATTACTTATATAGAAATGTTATATGCGATATATTTTACGCACAATACAAATCACATATAATATATGCATAATATGTATAAAATCACAATTGTAATCTATAGATAAAACTGAAAATGTTAGAGACAACTTACCGCCGATAATCCCACGTCCCGAGGCACCATTCAGCGGGACTCTGAGTTCCGGAGAGCCGCCACGTTCGCCGCCACTACGAGCGATCTTGGTACCTAGCCTTTGGCTTCCTGGTAACACAACAACCGGAGTACTTGACGAACCGCCGACTTTCGGCGCGGCGTACATGAAACTTGTGAAAAAATCACGGGCAAAAAATGGAGCCGACCGACGTTCTGTAATTGGATTGCTCCGATCCGCAAGTCCACCACCGCTTGTTCGATCGTGTTCCCACGGTGTTGCCGAAGCTGCTGCGACAATCGCTGCAAGATCGAGCTTGGGTACAATGGGACGTGGCGACGGTGAACGCCGCAGGGATAGCGAAAGTGCTGAAGGACTACGGCTTGTCGGCCGGCCACGGTGTTCACCAAAATCAGGTGTTGTCGGCAGATGACTTGTAGACGGTTCGGCGTTATCAGCTTGGAGCAGCTAAAATTATAATTTATATTAATAGAAATAGAGTCCAATTTAACCCTGCGGGCCGTACATAAAATGCAGGCCATGCCGTTCTTGATATACTAAAGCTAAGCCTTAGCCTAAATTAAGGCACTTATATGACACATACACTAAGCCTAAGTCTAAGTCGGGGGCTGTCGTGTGCCCGAACACTCCGCTCTAAGCTGTCCTTTTTTCTAACGTTATAACGTAACGCAATTCATGGTTACTTAGGGAGAAATGGGAATTGTATTTAAATTCTCCAGAAAATGCTCATAGCTAGTTTAGCTTTTGTACGTTTAAGCTATATATTTGCCGTGAATACACTTAATTTCAACTTAATTATATAGTTTAAGCTACATTTGTAACACTGAAATGGTACTAAATGTTTAGGCTAATAAGAATTTAAACTGGTTAAATTGTATTAAAATCTTGGTTAAATTTCTAAATTCATGCTCGTTCTTCTGAAATAACTGCCACTTGTTTTGTGTTTTTCTGATTTAGCGCAAGCAACACCGAGCTCTGAAGAATAAATTTAGCGGTAGTAGCGCATATAGAGGAGGTTTTTGGAACCTCTCTCCCCAAACCTGGTTAATCAACAACAAATTTTTAATCAAGTGTTCCCGACTGAAAACGTTTCGGAATTTCGGAATGGGACAATCTATGTTTAATGATATGAACCGTTTCTGAGTGTTACCCAAAAGAAAATTCAGCGAGTGCCACCGCTCCCTAGACGTTGAATTTTGATTAAAATGGGACAATCTACGTTTAACGATAGGAATCGCTTCTGAATATGACTATGCCTTCCTGCAATGACACTGTAAATTAAGGCATCAGGCCCTTCGCAAAAGAAAATTCAGCGAGTGCCGCCGCTCCTCAGACGTTGAATTTTGAATAAAATGGGACGATCTACGTTTAACGATAGTAACCGTTTCAAAATGTGGCTATACCCTCCAGCAGCTGCACTATAATGTAAGGCACCAGAACTTTCCCAAGACAAAATCCAGCGTGTGCTGCCGCTGCTCAGAGGTTGAATTTTGATTAAAATGGGACGATCTACGTTTAACGATAGGAATCGCTTCTAAATATGACTATGCCCTCCTGCAATGACACTGTAAATCAAGGCATCAGGCCCTTTCCAAAAGAAAATTCAGCTAGCGCCGCCGCTCCTCAGACGTTGAATTTTGATTAAAATGGGACAATCTACGTTTAACGATAGGAATCGCTTCTGAATATGACTATGCCCTCCTGCAATGACACTGTAAATTAAGGCATCAGGCCCTTCGCAAAAGAAAATTCAGCGAGTGCCGCCGCTCCTCAGACGTTGAATTTTGAATAAAATGGGACGATCTACGTTTAACGATAGTAAGCGTTTCTAAATGTGACTATGCCCTCCAGCAGCGGCACTATAATGTAAGGCACCAGAACTTTCCCAAGACAAAATCCAGCGTGTGCTGCCGCTGCTCAGAGGTTGAATATTGATAAAAATGGGACAATCTACGTTTAACGATAACAACGGTTTCTTGAATACAATTAAATAAAAAAACAGTATAAAATGTTTATTATTTAGATTTGGACGAACAATCTATAACCTCCAGAAATTCTCCAAACTGGTAAACTAATGTGTAAGCTACAGTTCTTCGACGCTAAATAACTGTATTGCAAATCTTGTCATCTCAAACCTTGATTCTGGCTATAAAAAACTATGCCGAGCAATATTTCTAAAATTCACACAAAAATTCCGAATTTTCAAACAAAATATATGGTGTTTTAGCCCTAAGTGTTCGGTATTAATCAAAATTACGGGCAGTCAACATGGTTTTCAACTGCTCCAATTATTCAACTTTTATCGGTTTGGAGCTCATGAAAACGCTGCCCTCCTACACTTACTTCTTTATAACGATGACCAGTAGTTGCCATTGATTGCTTTTGACTTAAGAACCAAAATTGGATTATAAGAAATTAAAAATTATTAGATATTTTAAAAATTTTAGGAATTCGGAATACTTTTTATTAGCAGGTCACTGTGATTTCTAAATTAAGGATTTTTTACTTCCTAATTTAATGAGTACTTGACAAAATTTTTTTATAACTTTATTTATTAATAATTTACTTATTATTTAATTTTTGTCTATTATTTCCTGAATATAATTCATTTTAGTAAGAATATTTGCTTTAGAAGAAATATTTTATATTTACGCGTTGGCTAAGTCATGTATGACATACTTAATATTGTCATACAGTGCAGTGTTTACGTTATATAAGACCCCATGTGGAAGTTTTGACCCCCCCTGGTGTCTCTGCCGCCATCCAATATATGGTGCCCTGGACACCATGGCGTTTCTGATGGTATTTTAAGATAGTATACATAGGTAGTGTAGTGTCGATATTGCGTAGACTACGCCATAAAATTTATGTGGTATCAATACACCATGCTGTCATTTATTTACATATCTTATATAATGTGTCTTTAGATGGTGATCTTTACACCGTCAGTAATAAACAATACATCGATTTAGACAATAGAGTTAAGTTGTTAGTAAATATTTCGTTATACAATGTAGATATGGACCGTATACCGCTGAATTGTGTGGTCTAGACCATCGGGGACAAAACTTCCACACGAGGCATCTTTATAACGCAAACGCCGCATAAAATAACGGTGAAGTTGTTCATACTTAGATTATCATAGCACATCCGTCTTCAATTTTCTTCATGCTAAGCCACTTTGTTCACGCTAAGCTGACTCCAAGTTGCTTTGCCCAAAGGAACGCTAAGTCACTTTGTTCAGGCAAAGTCACATTGTTCACACTAAGTTAACGCTAAGTTGCTTTGCCTAAGCGAACGCTAAGTCACTTTGTTCAGGCAAAGTCACATTGTTCACACTAAGTTAACGCTAAGTTGCTTTGCCTAAGCGAACGCTAAGTCACTTTGTTCAGGCAAAGTCACATTGTTCACACTAAGTTAACGCTAAGTTGCTTTGCCTAAGCGAACGCTAAGTCACTTTGTTCAGGCAAAGTCACATTGTTCACACTAAGTTAACGCTAAGTTGCTTTGCTCAAGCGAACGCTAAGTCACTTTGTTCCCGCTAAGTTATTTCTTGCTAATGCTTCTGTGCACCCAATGTAATAAATACTAGATATTATGATGAGACCTTTCAGCTATCTGTATCGTTTCAAATCACTATCGTTTATCTAAATTACGCATACCTATTTAGCAAAAAAAAACTAAAATCAGGAACGAAGACAATAGTTTTCAATGAAGCCCGCTCTGACGACACATGTTTGGGTTTAATCTAAAGATTGATATAAATCCTTTAAGATACACATATATACACACATCAATAAAATAACAATTCATTTGAGCAGATAGATCAGATCAGTAGTTAGTTAAATCATAAAAATTTCACAAGTTTTGACAGATACATGACACTATCAGATACGTAGCCAGCGCGTATGAGAGGGGAGGGGTCCCTGATATTGCTATATTCCCGAGAAATCAATTGAAAAATATCAATTCCATGCCCTTAAACTGCGAAGTTGTTTTTCATTTGTATAATCAGATGTAACTAGAATGAAATGGATTTGTTTCCTCTGGTTATCTGTTGTTTTTAATACAGACGGTTTCTATGATCTTTGATTTCTGTAGAGCCGGTGTGAATTTTACTTAATGGAACATTTTATAAATATAAAAAAAATTTTTGCACCCCTGAGATGGGCTTGACCTCAAGTGAATTTGGCTTGATGCACCCCAAAAAGGGAACTATGCCTACGTCCATGGACACTATAGTAAGCATGTCGTAACAAATCGCAAAAACATCAAATCCGGATTGCATACCAAATTGTTTGATAACTTTCTCGTTATGAGGCAAACAAAGTTCTTTCAGCCCCCAAGAATACCAAGAAAATACTCCATCCACAAAGCGGCAGTTTACCGGAGTTTAAATTTTCCGGAACCTAGAAGTTCCCGGACTTTATACTTTGACCTCAACTCCGCTGCCTTGAGCCTAATTGTCAACAATTTACATAAATTAACACAAAATCATGAAAATTTTTAGCGAAATATGGTGGAAAATAGTAAGTTTTAGACAGTTTAATTGGTAAAAATTGTGGAAAATTAGTGAAAAGCATTATGAGTTGCTAAAAAATTATCGAGAATCTATTCTTCTGACTATCTACTCGCGGGCCTCACCCGCCGATACCAGGGCGGAACCATCTAACCCTAAGCGAACGGAACTGGCGTTATGAGCTATATGTTTATTTTCCCAAGAGTGAATAGTTTTTTTTTCATAAATCAGTTCCATTATGTCAAATGTAATCCAAAATCTAACATACAAGTCAAGTAAAATATTATTTTACTTCCCTAACAACTTTAGACTGGGGCTGGATGACGTTATAGATTTCCAAAGAGGGAATTTTAAGAAAACTCTTTAAAACATTCAAAGCCAGTGTTTTACGACCAATGTATGTTTTCTTGTGTCAACGTGATCGTTCGAAGGACAAAGATCATTGTATGAATGACCAGGCACTATTTCTGCGGCAATGTAACTCTGGTATGTTTCTGAATATGTTCAAATATACCATTCTGTACGTGAAAAGCAATATATACCGGATAATTTGAAAGGTTTTTAGTTTAAAATTTTGTAGACACTGTTTAGTGAAAAAAGAGAGACACATCTAAAACATTTTATTAGACATTCAGCATCTGAAAAATATATACTTTTCAAAACGTTATTAGCTTTAAGGGTGAGACCTCGTTCCCCTAATGCATATTAATCACCAGTGACCCCGATTCTACTACACCACTTAGCGCCGAACGCCTGCCAAAAATTTTAGCAACTATGAACAAAATTACAAGAATTTGAAAGAACAATTGAAAAAAACGAGAAAATCATGGAAAAATTGGGGTGAACGGGGAATATTTTTGGTTTTCCTCCCGTGCACCCTTCTCATAGATATCTACGCCATTAATTCATCGAATCTTGGATATTGAAAGGTTAGGTGCATTAGGATGTGTAACAAAACACAAGTAATTCCTGTTCTAGAACCCAAGACCACGAAAACAGCTGTTGAAAATTTTTCATTGAGCGATTTCGAAACTTTATAGTTGGGGAGTCGTACTGTATTACAAAACCTAAAATTCCTGCCTTCCGACTCAATGCCCGTGCTCTGGTATTACGTTAGTCTGGTTTCTGCTTAGAAAGATCGTCAATATTAACCAAAATTGGTTTGCCAAAATGTGTTCAAAAGTACAAAATAAATATTTCAAGGCCGACAAAAATATAATCTCAGGACTAAAAATTCCCTTACTCAACTATACAGTGTAGACCATAGGTGTCCCATATTCAAAAGTACAAAATAAATATTTCAAGGCCGACAAAAATATAATCTCAGGACTAAAAATTCCCTTACTCAACTATACAGTGTAGACCATAGGTGTCCCATATTCAAAAGTACAAAATAAATATTTCAAGGCCGACAAAAATAATCTCAGGACTAAAAATTCCCTTTACTCAACTATACAGTGTAGACCATAGGTGTCCCATATTCAAAAGTACAAAATAAATATTTCAAGGCCACAAAAATATAATCTCAGGACTAAAAATTCCCTTACTCAACTATACAGTGTAGACCATAGGTGTCCCATATTCAAAAGTACAAAATAAATATTTCAAGGCCGACAAAAATATAATCTCAGGACAAAAATTCCCTTACTCAACTATACAGTGTAGACCATAGGTGTCCCATATTCAAAAGTACAAAATAAATATTTCAAGGCCGACAAAAATATAATCTCAGGACTAAAAATTCCCTTACTCAACTATACAGTGTAGACCATAGGTGTCCCATATTCAAAAGTACAAAATAAATATTTCAAGGCCGACAAAAATATAATCTCAGGACTAAAAATTCCCTTACTCAACTATACAGTGTAGACCATAGGTGTCCCATATTCAAAAGTACAAAATAAATATTTCAAGGCCGACAAAAATATAATCTCAGGACTAAAAATTCCCTTACTCAACTATACAGGCCTAGATCGGCGATGTAGACCATAGGTGTCCCATATTCAAAAGTACAAAATAAATATTTCAAGGCCGACAAAAATATAATCTCAGGACTAAAAATTCCCTTACTCAACTATACAGTGTAGACCATATGTGTCTCATATTCAATATTACAATAGATATATTTCAATGACGACAAAAATATAATCTCAGGACTAAAAATTCCCTTACTCAACTATACAGTGTAGACCATAGGTGTCCCATATTCAAAAGTACAAAATAAATATTTCAGGGCCGACAAAAATATAATCTCAGGACTAAAAATTCCCTTACTCAACTATACAGTGGTAGACCATAGGTGTCCCATATTCAAAAGTACAAAATAAATATTTCAAGGCCTGGACAAAAATATAATCTCAGGACTAAAATTCCCTTACTCAACTATACAGTGTAAGACCATAGGTGTCCCATATTCAAAAGTACAAAATAAATATTTCAAGGCAGACAAAAATCTGATCTTCAGGACTAAAAATTTCCCTTTACTCAACTATACAGTGTAAGACCATAATATTTCCATATTCAAAAGTACAAAAATATAATATTTCAAGGCCGACAAAAATAATCTAGGGCTAAAAATTCCCTTACTCAACTATCCGTCAGCCACTCCGGTGTCCCTCTCAAAAGTACAAAATAAAATATTCAGGCCGACAAAAATATAATCTCAGGACTAAAATTCCCTTACTCAACTATACAGTGTAAGAAAACCAGTTCATTCATATTCAGTGCAAAATAAATATTTCAAGGCAACCAGAAATCTAAGATATCCAGACTTTTTAAAAAATTCCCTTCTCATCTAAACAGTGTAGACCACCGTGTTAATATTCAAAAGTACAAAATAAATATTTCAATGCCGCAAAAATATAGTATAGGACAAATCCCTTACTCAACTATACAGTGTAGACCATAGGTGTCCCATATTCAAAAGTACAAAATAAATATTTCAATGCCGACAAAAATATAATCTCAGGACTAAAAATTCCCTTACTCAACTATACAGTGTAGACCATAGGTGTCCCATATTCAAAAGTACAAAATAAATATTTCAAGGCCGACAAAAATATAATCTCAGGAATATTGACTAAAAATTCCCTTACTCAACTATACAGTGTAGACCATAGGTGTCCCATATACATCAGCTTAGGTAGTGGGAGAGATGATTTAGGCAAGAGATGGCCAGCGGGAAGTGAGTTAGGCCAGGGTGGATCTAAAAGCGTGGTAGGCCAGGGTGGACCAAAAATTATTTATTCTCCCATTATTTTTCGCCATAATTTTGTAATTTTCCTCCTTGTCTACCAAAATCTTCCGCTCGCCATTTTCCATTCGGGGTTGCTGAATAGAGCTTGGTGAGTACAATCCATATCGAGTAACTCGCTACCCCTCCTATGAACACCATAGAGAAAAGAATTTTAATAATTTCAATATTCAAAAAAAACTCTGGTTTCTAAATCAGTGAGACCTGCAATCTGCAGTGTATATCACGAAATAGGAACATTCCTTACACGGATTTGACAAAAAATTTCTTCCAATAATGAGTATTCTGGCAAACGTCTGACATCGTTTACCAGAACAACTTGCATTATAATTATTGTCCTTTCTCAACTGAAAGCTGAGAACATGATCCATTCGATAGAAGTGGACCGATATAAACAAGATCCTTATTGAAAGACTACCCGTGTTTAAACTCCGAACAGTATAAACGACTTATTCATAGCTCCATGGCTTCTATGTCTCGTCATAACTAAGCGTTCTTCCTCACATCTCCAACTACAAAAGCGAAGGAGTTGGTTTGCCACAAGACTACTAACGAAAACCTTAAACACACTAATTAAGTATCGCTATTTGTTAACAAAGAAATAGATCAATCCACTGGAGAATTGCGCAAAACAGCCGACCGAACGCTCTTGTAATAATTCATAGAAAGACAAGCGTTTTAGACAATTTCAGTCAGACCGAACGCTCTTGTAATAATTCATAGAAAGACATCTTAGAGAATTTCAGTCATTTTAGAGAATTTCAGTCGTTTTGGAGAATTTTAGTAAAAACAAATGAGTCGAAGACTGATGATTACAAATCATGGGTAAAATGTGAGTGTTGCGTCGGAATAGAAGCTTTTATATACGATTACTAAAACAATTACTGATCACTCTCAAAATGAAAACTGGGTGGAGATATGAATACGACGCGGTGGAGTCAATTCATATTGTGGCAAAAAGTTTTTTTATGAAATAATCTGATTTTATAGGTTTGTTACTTTTAAGACAACTAGAAACATTTATAATATTTGCAGAAATTATATGAAAATACCATAATAGTTCCTGTTCGCATAATATAACTTAATCTACGGATAATGCTAATTACTGCTGGATGACTAGTTTACAATCACAGAGTTCTCAAAACTGAAACTCAAACTAAATTGAAAATAGGATATATTGGCGTATTGTGCCAATAATATCCCTCTTATGCCCACTAGGTCCAAATGGACCCAACGCATATTGCGACTCGTTGTGTTTATTGAGTTTGTCGTATACCGTACGTTTGAACGTGCGTTGTTATTCGCTCGCATTGTGAGGTTCCTTAAGGAACCGAGCAACAGCTCTCAGATAGCTCAGCGGTTTGCGTACACAAGTTTCACCCGTACGTTTCGGGTTCGATCCCTGGCGCAGGCTTGCGTTTGTCAAACATTGCACGATACACAAATTAATTCGGGCATGAAAGGGATATATACAATTTCAAATTTATTGCAGTTTTCATAAGCAAAACGTTTTCCGCATTAGGATTGCACTTTCATTTTTCATTAAACAGGCCGTCATTGTATCACTTATTAGTTCTTGTTATTTTTGTTTGTTAATAAAGGTATTATTGTGTTTTTAGCTAGAAAACAGAGTAAGGCAAATGGGTCTTACATTGATGAACCCGTCATAATGATTCGCTGTTCAAAGGGAACAGGGCAATCAAATCAAGGAGAACATCGGTTGATGACCGAAGAATATTCAAGGGCTCAACGGTAAAGCAAGACAAACAAAAGGAATTCAACGACAAGTCGATCCGACACAGTGGTTTATGGAATAACAACTCATTGAAAGAAATGAATGCAGCGACAAGTCGAGACAGTGGTTTCTGGAATAGAGCATCAGGCACTGACAATTAAACAGTTATTCCAGGATCGGCTTATCAATCGCTATCCCTTGTACGGTGGTACACAGGACGATTCATCGAAATGCTAACGGAGATTCGGGAACAACGACGACGATGCACCAGGTCAATCGGTGCTAAACAACGGTGTCAATGTGCAAACGGTCCGCAAAGCAATCATCTGCTTTACCACCGTTGCGAAAAATGGCAACAGGATTGAATCTTAACCATGAGTCTGGCGCGGACTTCCGGTTACACTCAGTTCATTTGGATTCATTCACTCAGTTCATTCATCAAACGCGTTTGACAATAGTAACGAACGAAGCGGTGAATAGCATTCCCGCTCTCGACAGCGAAACCAAAACATATCAATTTGATATTACCACTCGCGTTTTTGGCAACGACGCGATACTATGCCGTCAACCATGCATGAGGAACATTCGCAACAAATCGAGGAACGACCAAACTTCGTCGACGGCGCGGCATTCAACGGAGTAAACCTGATTCGTGAAACCACAAACAGGATCGGTACCACGGTTATCGATACCGGCAGTGATTGAAGTTTGCTGCCGCTTTCGCTTTGCCAACATCGCGCAATTCGAACTGCGAAAGTCTCACAGATTCGAACGCCACAACGAGCAAAATACCTGGCTATCGAACCTGGCTCAGCGGCGTTAACGAATGGTATCGATGGCGATTTATCATTACCAACGTAGGTCAACCGATATTGGGCCACGATTTCCTACGAGCGCACATACTGTCAGTCAACTACGGCGACAACACCATTCAACCAGCCGTTTCGCCTAACGACTGGTGCAACCGAAACCACGGTCAACAACAACGTAGCTATCAAATCTCAGTCGTGCACTGTCATCAAATCAATGCTATTTAAGTTCATGTTCGAGGAACTATCAACGAACGCTACCGTCGCACATCCAATCCAGCATCACACCTTCACGCGGGGTCCGCCGTGCTTTGCTAGGCCTCGCATATTGTTCGGCAACAAACCTCAGACAAAGATGAATACACTGAACTCGAACGCACCGGGATTGTTCAACGAAGAGAATTAGCCTGGGCAGCGCCATTTTACGATGTCAAATAATTAAATGGCCGTTTACGACCATATGGCTACTGCGGCAGCCCCAATATTCGCACAGTGCCCGATCGGTGTCTGATTCCGAACCTCAACTTAACCATCGAATTATCGGGATGTCAAGTTTTCAGCAAGCTGGACTGAGACGAAGCATTTTAACAAATTCTGATTGCACCGGAAGATATCAATAAGACAGCTACCACGACACCAGTCGGTATGTTTCTCTACCAACGCATGCCACTTGGTCTCAAAACGCGTCACAAACGTTCCAGCGACTTATGGATTAAGCATTTCGCGACATGCGATTCTTCAAAATGTATATCGACCACATTCTCCTGGAAAGTGTTGGCGACATCTTAGCTACGAATTCGCACGCACCGATGAATATGGACTCAAACTCAAGCGAGAAAATAAGAATTCTTCAAGCTGACAGTCGAATTTGTTGGTTTTAGCGCATCTACGGATAGAATTCGCTCACTGGTACGCAATGTTGAGGCAGTCAATCTATTCACAAAACCAACACCGCTCAGCGAGTTGCGACCATTCTTCGGTATGTGTGGTTTTTATCGCAGATTCATCGAATGCTATTGTCGAATCGACGCACCGCTTATCGAAATGATGAAAACGACGAAATCTAAGAAAGGAGCGAATGTCTCAAAGTCAGCGAAAATCGAATGGTCTAATGATGCCGAATCTTGGTTCGGCACTTTGAAGCATGAGATCGTCAAGTATCCCATGCTCGCATACCAGTAACGCGATGATCAAATTGCCCTAACGACGGGCGCATCGCACCAAGCCGCTGGTGCAATTTTGCATCAGATTTTCAACGGCGAGCTGCACCGAACCGCTTTCTTTTGATTGTGAACTACTGACAGTTTTTCCCGCCCCAACTCGACCGGCTCATCGTAATGAGTCAGTGACTCATTACACACACCATAACCGTCTAGTCTGTTGCTTCAACATAAAGAATCCCAGAAATCAACAATCCTGATGGCTGTCGTATATCTCTGAATTCGTTATTACGATTCAACTCGACAAAGCGTATTTGCCTCGTTCCACAGCCTTTCGGCGGATCACAATTTCAATCTGCGTTATGGAACAATCTAATGCCAGGTATCAAACGACAGCGTACAACGACATACCATCCGTAGTCTAATCGAAAACGTTTCCACCCTACACTGAAGAATGCTCTACGCGCACGATGCTTAGGCTGCCAATGGTTCTCTAATCTACCGTTCGTTCTTTTCGAGCTCCGTCAACTACTCAGAATTCTCTCCGACGTAGCTGACACTAGGTGATCATATTCAGCCACCAGCATCATTCCTCGATTACGCAAAAGAGCCAAGATCAACGACGTTCACACAATTTGCCCACGATTTACGACAAACGATCGATGCCATGGAACCACATGATCAAAACTGTACGCCTGCATGACGCACATTCCACGGGATTTAGCAAAGGCAAAATGATTTTGGATCTGGGATGAAACGGCTCAAACAGCCTCCCTCGAGCATCGTTACAAAGGACCATACGAAGTTATCACAGTTGGGACAAAAATCGCTCTGAACAACAACACAAGTCAAAAAGACATTATTACTCAATCGCGTGAAACCCGCACTCACCTGCTCACAAGATGAAACAAGCGACGATCGCGCCGATTCTCTAACATAGCACAAAACCGACAATATGGGAAAACTCGATTCGATAATCTGGAAAAAATTTCTTGGTTATCCCTGGTGGCCCGCAATCACTATTCTGTCGACAATACTACGCTCGAGCGCAAACATCTATGTTCCGATGACATTGCGATCAAATTATTGGGCACTGGCCGATTCGCGGAGGCCAAGCGCACTCACATGCGACGATACAATTCCACCGACGCTGGTAGTACCAAACATCGGCGTATCCGACGACATTGCGATCAAATTATTGGGCATTGGCCGATTCGCGGAGGCCAAGCGCACTCACATGCGACGATACAATTCCACTGACGCTGGTAGTACCAAACATCGGCGTACCCGATACTGAATTATAGAAGCCAACCACTAGTTGTAACAACCGGCTGCAGAAACGCATTCATCGGCACCGACATGAAAAGCTACGACGAAGCCTCATTCGTCCACAGCTCCACAACTAAAACCTGCTTTATGTTGACGCAATCATCGACGTGCTTCGAACGCCATTCGGCTCCGATTCACTACTGATCCAAGCTGACGATTCGAGCGCCGGTATCGCTATGGAGACTTACGTAGCCGCAAGAAAGTGATTTGTTTAATTCATCGGTTTTTGCTTGAAGCGGCTTCTGTTTGAAGCGGTATTTCTTTGAAACGCGTAGACCTTGATTTGCATATCTGCAATCTTTGGCTATGCAAATCGGTACATTTCCGTTATGGAACCACAGTTTATCAGTACTACAGTTCCGTCGTCTTGCTGTTACTTCTTATTCTGTCTTGTTATTTTTATTTGTTTAATAAAGATTTTATTTGTCTGTTTCGTTACACAACTGAGTAAAACATATGGGTCTTAGAATCGGAATTTCATTGTAACAAACCCAAACTAGGAACAGTTTATGCAATCGCTGGAATGTTTATGACATGGAATGACTGGATGTCTTTGCAATATCTGATACTGTTTTTGTAAAGCATTTACTAAGCTACCGACTCACACAAAGAATACAGTTTCTGCGTAACAATACTTTCATTATTTGATATCTTTTGAGTTTTTCTAAATAATAACACTATTTCAAAACTACCGTTGTGCCTTTAGTGCACTAAATTCGCGAAAATTCACAATTTTTTGTACCGATTTATAGCGAAGAAGCCACAGATATAGTCAGCTAGTTATGCCTTTTACCAGTTTAGGCTGCAGTCTGCGACGACGACGGCCAAAGCGAATTTCTGCTCGTTTCTGCATTATAATCTTGTGGCGAATAGTATAATGACAACAATATTCCACAGCAGCTAGACATGAAGATTCTGTTTCTGATTTTGTTTTTTGTTTGTCTTTTTCAATTATTAAAATCCAACAATTTTTACGGTAGTTGGGAATTCATCGACACAGGAGCTCAGCATAAGTTAAACTAAGAGTGCGTAAATAAACAGTACGACACTACCCTGCACTCTATTATCACATGTTCCAATGTTTCAGCCTTATATTCGCTCATTTTCTGTTGGCCAGACGTTGACTCCATGTTTTATGCGCGGGATGGGTAGGATCCTAACTCAGTTTTAAGGGGTCGGTTGATCATCGGGTTAAGCGACCGCTCCATAAATCCGGGTGTCTAGCATCGCCCCTGCCCAAAACAAGGAATTGAGGGATCCGACCCCCCTCACACAAGCCAACGTATCAACGAGTTTTGATCCCCGGGAACTTTAGTGTAGATCCGAAAACACACGTCTCATCTAACATGGTGGTTTTCATCACAGTGATGGTAAGTGTCGGTATTCTTCCCTTACGCAGTCTTAGTTAAACTAGTATTTGGCATTGCGAACAAAGCATCATTAGATATAAACCGATATAAAATCTGAAATAAATTGCCTGCAACGTAATATTTGCAAGTGAACCAAAAAAAACTTTTTATTAAAAAATAACTTAAATCCTAATTTACACAAGCTCGATATCTCAGTGTTAATCTTTCCATTTGGGTCCTGTCTGTCTGTCACCAAAATAGGTGTAATATTCCAGCCCGGTGCGGCTACGATTACAGGTAATTTAGGGTAAAACATTTGTGATATACCAAAAATTATTTTGAGGTAGTTTTTACTATCTTATTTGATTATAATATAAATTTTTAAGAAGAATATTATTTAAAAAAATATATAAATATATAAAAATATAAAATATTAAAACATATAAAAATATTTAAATTGATTCATTTTAAGTGTTTTTTGGCGAAACAGATTTTATTTTTGGAAAACAGCTGACTACAAAATCAGCTCTCATCAGATCCTAGTACGTTTATCACTTTAATAGTTTGGTTGAACAAATTGGACTAGCGTTGTCGCCATTTTTGCCAATGGGTGACAATCCCACTATATGTGGATGGGTTTGGGTTAATATAGTGCCTTTGAATTTGTGGCGGTCGAACAAACAGATATGAAATCATTTTTGTACCCTAATACAGTTGTTTTGTTAATAGCAAATTTTGGTTGTTTAAGTTTTTGAATTATAGCAAAAACAAACCAGACAGTGTTTTAATTCGTTATACTTCTATTTTCGCAAGGATACGTCTATTTTCCGACAAAGTTTTTTTTGATAATTCTATTCCTGTTTCGAGCCAGGTAACCCTGAGGGGCAATACTTCATATCGTAAGAAAAAAGATTAGAGCGGAGGGTTCTTGGCAGCCCCTACTTATGCTTAAGCTTAGTGTATGCGCCTCACATGAGGACCTAAGTTTTTCTAAGGCTTAGTATATTGAAAACGGCATGGCATGCATTACACATTGATCCTATTTTTGAAAAAAAAGTGGTATTTTTGTGAAAAAACTATCTTAATTTGGGATTAGAAATGATGCCCAAAATGAAACGATAAAAGAGACATCTAGACAAGCTATAACAAAAATTACCAAGCCTAAATGAGGCTATATGTCTACCGTGGACAATCAACTTTTCTCTACTACCTGTCCAAACTGGGTTTGACATGCCCTAGGTGCCTACACTGTGGCAGTTTGGATCACCCGACCAAACATCAACTTATTGTACCGACTTTTTAACAAATTAACAATTACTCTAAATTTCATATTCTAGTTTAGTTTTTTAGTTTCAAAATTCAAAAAAATACATGTTTTGAGAACTACGTCTTGATGGTTTGGAATTCTTAAGCTAAGCAGTGTTTCATAATTTGGTTGATTTGCAATAAATTAATTTTAGGAATTATATAAACTCTATTTTCGGTGGCCAAAACTGAGGGTTTCGCTGTAGTACAAACCAAGCTATCCAATCCAGTTAATAGCTGAGAAATACGGTTCCCCTTCATCTCGCCTTATTAATCGCAAAGACTTACCTAAGTTTGAGTCCAAAAACTGTTCTTCCACAATAGGGTTTGGCTGTTAGTGATCAGATATATATTTTAGCAATAAATTATTGGATTATTTCATGTTTTACAAATTAAAATTAATAATTCTATGACTAGCTATATCAAGAGTCGATGATGATCGACTCTGCTGACCGGCATGATTCTCTTCAGCTTTTCGTTGTTTTCGTGCCTGGTACGTCACCCGTCATTTTGGTCAGTCATGATACTGAGGTTCGAATTTAATTTACTGAATGATCTTCGCAAGCCTCAGACAGATAACTATTCTCCACCGATATGTTAGTATGGACACGTTCGGCTCGTTTCAAACCCAATTACGCGTTATTGCCATGTCCCGGTGATCAAAAATGGAAACCTTCAAAATTGCACGATGCTTTTGTTACCTAGGGGTTCCATTGGGCTTAAGGTCAGTGAACCTGATTTCCAGCATATAGTCTCTCTGTATTCAGTTGTTTGCTTTCATATTGCATACAGGTCATCAAGCATTGTCTACATAAGTTTTCCGTTACATTGAATACTATGGTTTGGATATTTAGTCCAGCGCGAGTATCTTATGTCTTTTGAGACGTTTTCATTGGTGTAACGGTTGACGAACATGATTTCCAGAAATAGTCGGTCTTTATTAGTTTGG
>JASANE010005767.1:0-11392 GCA_030248225.1 Trileptium ribeirensis | reverse complement strand
TTGCTTCAACCGGTATGTATGGTAAATTGTATAATTTCCAAGTGAAATGTCACTTTGTAAACATTGTAATCAGTCTACATTGGAGTAAAGTAATATATCTGCAAAGCAGCCTAAAACTGCGTTCTTGGGAACGAACTGCTTGTATTGAAACTGCTAACAGTATGACAGATTTATCTCATTTATAATATTTTGATCAGAAAATAATTATCATCATCTAACTAATGGGCACTTATAGCCGACGATCAGAAAACTATAGTATACCTTTTTTATTTTCCGATAGAACCACTGAAACCAACAACTTCAAGTTTCCTACGGAATAACATATAACGAACGTATGTCTAGTAAAGGGAGGCGATTGGAGATATAGCAAAATTGTCTAGTCTACGCTCCATGCGTTATCAGAACATTTAGTTGGACGCATTTTACTTAAGCCTGTACATCGGAAGGCATTTTTCCGCTGGGAGTCCAAAAAACCGAAATCGTGAGCGATAAATAAATATTTTAGCTTCACCAGTCTCTTCAAAGTCTCAATAAAGTCCTAATATCTTTGCAATAATGTCATCGCAATACGTTAAGTTTAATGTAAAATTTATTTTAAATACATTTTAAATCCACAGTGCCTTTATTTTTCTTTTCATCTGTTTTACTATATAAGTTTCTAAGACCAGGTTCCGGATCTGGTTGAAATGTATATACGGCTACGATTGCTGGTTCCGATAAATTTCGGTTCCTGTTATTCCCTATTTACCGTATTCCTTAGCCCAGTACAGCGGCAGAAAGCTACTAGTGTCTGGATTAGTTGCTGCCAAAATCGTTAACAATAATAATGAATGATAAAACCGATCCACCTAATAAAATCGATTTGTATAATCTTTAAGCCTTACAGGAGTTTAGGAGGGTTCTCAAATTCATCAAGAGTGAAAACATCAGAATACATATAATAGACTTCTACGACGTAGATCAGTGTTGTGCTGAATCTATAATCAAGAATTTGACAAAGCAACGCAATTTTAACGCATCATACATTTCTGGCCTGTCCACAGCTCTCCGAAAAGTGGGGGAACTTCATGGGGCGCCATGTTAATTCTCGGGGAAAATTAAAAGTGGGGGTAGGATAAAATTTGCTTAAAAATGCTAAATATTTCCATATTTTCATGCATTTTTACTGCCATGAATGTATTTTCAAGCATTTTAGCATCATAAATAGTGGTAAATAATGTTTAAAAACAATTTTCAAACAAAACCATAAATTCCCAGACATAAAAATTTTTGGAATTAGTTGAACATGGGGTTTTGGCCGAGCGGGGAGGGGACGGACATGGGGAAAATCTCACGAACATTGGGAAATTTGAAAAGTGGGAGGGGGCCACCCCCACTGTGGACAGGCAAGCAATTACAGACGATTGTTGAATGGGAAACGCATTCGCGAACACAATTGCTAAATATTCCGACATTTGCCTTTTTTGCATCAACTTGTGTTTCTCCAGAATGAACTTACGTCTGTGAATGTTTTGGATTTATGGTAGCAATTTGGCTATTATATTTTGTATGCACGTTGAGTCAATCACATAACGTCTAAAATTAACATATTATTTCTGTATATGGAAGGTTTTAGTTATGTACGTACACATAGGATCTTTAGAATTCTCAATAGGTTATATAACTAGGCTGAACTGCTATGTGAATATCGGTGTTTTCTATTCGTGTTTGCTGTAACGTCTTAGCTTAAACATGCTTTAAAATATAGTTCTTTCGACGATATCCTAAATTTGTGATTTTATAGTATTCTTTCTATAAAAACTAATTAGTCGATTAGAAACAAAAAGTAGAACAAGGATTTTAAACGCTTAAGCGCAACCCATGTGCCTAAATAGTTAAGTAAAACATTATATCTACCCAATATCACATTGCTTTGATGTTTGTATACACTGACGGATTTTGGATCTTGTATAAATTAAAATTTTCAGACAGCAGAACTGATAGGTGTTGCTGTCTCTTGCATTACCGCTGGTCACAAGGCTGGTCCACTGCTCGGCGTATGGTTTGGATTCGTGGTTTGCTTGATCGCGATGAAAATGAAGTCGTTCTTTTCGGTTCTGTGTTTGGCTTTCCTATTTATATCTTCTGAGGTTAGCTTGAAGTTGGATGAAATCTTATTAAGAATGTTACTAAAGTGTAAAATAAATAAGAATCGAAATATATAATTCTAGAAAAAATCAGTGTTTCCAAAAATTGGAAAAGCAATGTATTGCTGGAAAATCTCCGAATTTGCCGACTGATATTCATTATTATGTAATAGTGTTTTTA
This sequence comes from Trileptium ribeirensis, assembly GCA_030248225.1. Lineage (NCBI taxonomy): Eukaryota > Metazoa > Nematoda > Enoplea > Enoplida > Thoracostomopsidae > Trileptium > Trileptium ribeirensis. The sequence continues at coordinate 9,085 of JASANE010005767.1, read as the reverse complement.
TAGTCATTTTACGAAACCATGTCATTTTAGTCGGGGGATACATAGGTACTTTTTGGCCCATACCACCAGTATTTTGCAAGGAAATGTAGTGTCGCTGTGAGGTGTATTAATAGGCGTTCCGATGGTCACAATGAGGTATGGTGGACCTCTGTGCCCCTAACATAGCAGAAGCCAGAGACCCACAAACCGGGTCGGCCAAATGAAGCCAAAAACACATGTCCCACTATAAACATTCGCCCTATCGCTAGCACGTCATACATAGGTATGTGTGTTTTTCATTTCCCTGTGATCCTTTGGTGTTTGCGAATTTTTTCCGCAAGCACTTGAGAGTAAGCATTGACACTGAAGCTGACGTCAAGCTTCCGAAAATTTTTTTCGTGACATGTAGCCCCCCCGACCCAGGTCAAATCTGGCAGCTTGCATACGCTCGTAAATAACGTCAAAGTTCACTAGCGCCAAAAATGCTATATAACAATAATCGCAATCAGTACAGATTTTATTGAAAAAAGAATGTCAGCGTCTGTCCATGTGTTGTTTGATTATAAGTTCGAAGGTCATAAAGTGCCAAAAATGGGGTATGCAAAATGTAGCCCCCATCTTACGAAAATTGAGGTAAAAAATCCAAATCTAGCATACAGTCCTACAATGGGCCGAATGGAAACATAGTAACATTCCACTAGAATCGACCCATGTATTAAAAATTTTTTATTAAAATGTAGGCACCCGACCGCATGTATAGTGAACGAAACCGAATGTCGCAAGAACTATATTATTAATAATATAGGTTTATAATCATTTCACCATGATATGGGGCTGTGTGGTTAACTAGGCAGCTAGAGATGATGTTAGATTTGTATCTTACGCGGTGAAATATATTGTTACAAACCGTTTCGGGTTTATGGCAGAATATGCAGGGATTCACGCAACTTTTGAACAGAACGTAAAACAAGAATAAAAACATTGTTTGTGTTACTGACGATGATCTTAACCAGGGTCTTTTGAAACACAAAATCAAATATATTATTAGTAGCCCAAAATTTTGACTTTGTCTACCTCCAAGTTTTGCTTGTAGCTCTGACATAACCTTTTTAAAAATGTTGATCTGGTCAGTAAGTCAGAAGGCTAAAGCACTGTCTGTGACAATCCTCGTTATAACGTAGATACAAGATTAATCATATTTTTCTCATCAAAAGTGTTTTAAAGCTGTGTATTAGGTTTTAAGTCTATGGCACTAAATAGCGTAGAATCACATTTGCAAAACAGCAGAGATCTTGTCGCAAAAAGATCTTATTTATTTTACGCATTTTGTTCGTGCAACATTCCAACAGACACAAAGAACTTATTGCAGCATGAATGAGTAAGTAAACAACTGTTTACGAACGTAATAATTATATAGCTTTTGTACAGCTTTTCTTTCAAATTACTTAAAATGTCGCTATATCCAGCATATCACAATGTATTGATTGAGTAAAGAACCATATTAATGTCGTTCAGGCAATTGGTTACCATGTGCTACTACTTTTTGTTTGGTTATCAGTATCACTGTCTGCTGTAGCAGCTCATACTGTTCATATGTGCGCAAGGTACTAACTCCTGAGGGGTTAACGGGTGCTTCGCGGGGGGAGCTAAATTTTCAAAATATTTGAGACTCAAAAGTATTGTTAAATTTTGCCAATTTTCAACCGATTTTGATAATGTTTTTGCCGATTTTACCTGATTTTTACTTCTGATTTGACGCTGGTGGCGGAGGGTGATCGGCTTGCAGAGCCTCAGGGAGGGGCAGGCTATGTCGCAAGTAAATCGGCAACGACATGAGGGGATAATTCATTCTCTTTTTCCTATGAGCATGTATGATTTTATGTTGCCATCTGGTTTTATTTTAATATTTTGTTATAGATGTATCTTTTTCCCGATATTAATCTATCAGTGAATCCATACGGTATTATATGTCTTGTCGTTCGGCTCTCTGCGTCGTCTCTAATCGATCTGTTTTGCTTGCTGTCAAGCCCGTCGCGGCTCGAACGATGGAAGCCGTTTATTTTGGCGCGAAAAATGTGCCTAAGATTGTGGCTTGTGGCTATTGCTAGCGTTGAGTTGGCATTTCTCGGAGTGCATGTGATGATTGTAGGTGAGCGATAACAACTATTGCCGTTCGAAATGTAAAGATTTAATTAACGTGTAAAGTCCCCATTGCAGCAGACGACCAAATTTTCTGGCGAAATTAGAGGCATTAGAAGACAGAATGCTGCAGGGAACATTAATTTGCTTGACTTTTAGAAAAATTGAACATACTCCAGTGGGACGTGTTATTATATTGAGGTCGTATCTAGAAAAGATGATATTTGCATGTAGTCGTAGTCAGAAGACGATGGATATCTGCCTCATTGGACGGCAGATATATCCTTTTCTTACTGCGGCGAAACCCAATGATACGCCACTTTTACCGTAAATACGTTTTCTTACTACAGCTGCACAACTACACTTAACACTTTGTGTATAAAGTAACACATTTGCCATAGCGCACATTATGTAGCGAGTGGCCTGCCAAGTTCGTCATTTGGCGCGCGTTTGTATGTGTGCAATTAGCTTGCTTTGCGAGCTTCTTTAAGGGACCGACCAAGTTCCCTAAATATCCTAGTGTCTAGTTTGCGAGGCTTACATCCAAACTATTCCGTTTACATCCACGGCAAAAGTTGCAGCAAATGTTTGTTCAAGACTGTACGAATGACACTGTAATTTATGATGAAACGATAAGGCGCTATGTGCATAGACGCGTCTTCTTGTTCCACATAATCTGCTTTCTAGGAAGTACATTTTAAAAAATTCACATTCAAACGGATAAAGCCAGGTAGTAGCGAGTTAACAATTGATCTTAGTCAAAGCTTATTTAATTTGCATAGATGTTTATTAAGTTATTTCTATATATTCAATAATAACAAACACGCGGTGCTTCTTTGTAACACGATGCTGCTCCGGTATGTATCGGAGGGAGGATGCTCTCTAGAGTGCGTCGTGTCCATACATTTTTGTTGAATGTGCAACATAACAACTTCTCTCATTTCTACTTTATATTGATATCAAGGGCCTAGCCAGGAGGGTCTAAGGTGTCTATATCTCTTGTTCGATTGAAACACTTTTCACCTTTGTCATGTCGGGGAAAGAAAGGAAGAATTATGGTAAAAAATGTAATATAACGCTAAGGAGCTTATTAAAAAATTAGCCCAATGTATATACCCAAAAATAAATATACATAGATAAATTTTGCTAGAATTGTCTGTCGACGGGGTAGTTATCGATCATTTTCGTCACAAGGTAATTGTGAATGCATTAAATAAAAAAATAGTTGGACCCCTTTTCGCCGAAGTCAGTGCGGCTAGACCCCCTTTTTCAAAATGGTGGCTGCGCCCCTGATCGATACATTATTTACTGGGTGCCCGCTACCTGGGAAAACCTGGGATTCGACGACAAACCTGGGAAAACCTGGGAGTTCGAGGCCCGTAGTGAAAAAGGCAAAAACCTGGGATTTTCTGAGAAAAAACCTGGGATTTTTTCCGAGATTACCGTGCGAATTCAGATAAATCATTTCTCCCAAACTAAGAATTCGCAAAGCCGGAAATTTTTCATTTTGTTTCAGATGTCTTATGCCGTCCGTCAATCTTTGCTCGTGTTTTTGGATTGGCATCAGCCCATGCCAGTCTCGCTGATCCGTACTCTTCTACAAATGGCTGGCATTGAGCGCAACCCCGGGCCAAAGACAGCTCCACCAACTAAATTTCAGCAATCATGGCTCGATCCCCAACGTTTTCCCGATTTCCATCCCTGGCTGCACGCACTGTTCGGCGACCCAAATAAAGCTGGATGCTCTATTTGCCCGAAGTTGTTCAGCCTCAGTAATATGGGTGTGCAGGCACTCAATAGCCATCGAAAGTACAAGGGACATGTAGCATGTGAACAATTGATGAAAAAGCAGCCGACCGTCGCAAGTCTATTCCGCCGCTCCTGCCCGAGCACCAGCGATGCTACTTCTTCAGCGTCATCTACCACCGATTCCCCCTCAGCGTCATCTATCGGCGAGTCCCCCTCAGTGCCACCACCTACCGAATCACCATCATTGTCATCCGCGTCGAGAACTGGCGACCTTCAACACATGTATATTCGGCAAGACACCGCGAAGGCTGAGATCTTGTGGTGCCTGAAAAGTGTTTACAGTCACCACTCCCATCGTAGCTCAGAAGGTTTGAATGAACTGTTTCGTGCGATGTTCGGCGACAGCGCTGTTGCGAGTCAGTTTTCCCTTGGTCGCGACAAAGTAGCTTATTACATTAGCTATGGATTGGCCCCGTTTTTCAAGAATGTTCTCGTATCATCTCTTTCGAATTGTGAATGCTTCGTTATTTGCTTCGATGAAGCGTTGAACCGCATAACTCAGCGGTGTCAAATGGACATGGTAGTACGATTCTGGGACTGTAAATCGCAACAGGTTGCTTCTCGGTATTTATCTTCAGTATTTCTCACACGCTCATCGGCCTGCGATTTAACGGCCGGGCTCAAAACTGGCCTCGGGACGTTGCCAGTATCCAAGGTGCTCCAAGTTTCAATGGACGGGCCGACGGTAAACTGGAAGTTTTATAGGGAAATGAAATCGGAGATGGAGGCTAGTTTAATTGACACCGGTAGCTGCGGCCTTCATGTGGTCAATGGAGCGTTTCAGTCCGGGCATGAGGCATCAGCATGGCGCCTCAACAGTCTGTTTCGCTCAGTTTATTGGTTGTTTAAAGACTCCCCCGCACGTCGAGCAATGTACACTGACACGACTGAGAGAATGTACTCTAGTAGAAATAGCTGGAATCCCTGCAACAAAAACCTGGGATTTTTACCAAAATAACCTGGGAAAACCTGGGATTTTTTACCATTACACCCGCGGGCACCTTGTATTTATGATTTGCTTTGTTGCTTTATTATGGTTATTTTTGTAGTATTGTTTTAGGCAAGCATAAGGAATGGTTTGTGGTTGTTCCGATATTTGCCGTCGCGTCTTGTCTATGGCTAATACTTCATTTTATATTTGTCTACACATGGATGACTTTGATTCATCGATTTTCGCGGTGCGCACAAAACGGCGCCGAACTATTTGCGTCCGATACCTCAGCGACGGCGCTAATTCATCTTAAAAAAATGCTTGCTGCCAAGGGCATGCGTTATTTTTCTTTAATTACACAGAGGTAAGTTAATGCTTCTTAGCTTTTCGAGCGACTGGCGGCGAAATCGCTTCTATGTACTTTAGCGCGTAGTTCTTGTGTTTCTAATAAATTTATTAAAAAAGAACATTTTATCACTAGTAAATTCTTCAACAATTGCCGCCTTCTGCAAATACAAATCATAGTCACAATATGTCGTCTGGAGAATAAGAAAATTGCTCTGGAAAACCAAGGGATGAGACAGATTTGGAGCAAAGCCGTATTGGTAAATTATCGTCGTAGTATGTCGTCTCTCTAATATTTTTGTCTAGGATCTGGCTTGCCTGGATTTTGAAGTAAGTGGACAAACGGCTGTACTTTAGCACAAAAATCTGTTATATTTTATTTATTTATGAAATCTTTTTTCCATAATGAGCTTTTATGCTAGGAATTGCTACATTTGCACAATATATATCGTTTAAATTATTGTTTTCTCGGTTATGTTGTATAATGTATTTTGATTGTATAATTTTTAAATGTAGTATAATTTTAATGTTGTATAATGTAGACTGTATAATTTTTTTTATTTTACAACGAGCTGTTATGTTTACTGCATCGTACGAATGCAGCAGCGGTATGTTCTAATTTATTTTAGTGGGCTTTTAAAACTTTGTATTAGAAATATTGTGGCCAGTTTTGATTGCGCCTGCTACATATTAAATACGGCGGAATTGCTTAACTTGTGCGTTTCAAGATACGTCTACAAATTTAAATCCTAATTTTTTTGGATTCCCTGGACAATGCAGTTACTACATCGTGACTTACAGTATTCTGCAGTGCTTTGCGAACATTAATATTGCGAACATGTTGAACATTGCAGTAACTGTAAAGTTTCGTATGCACCATAAGAACTGAATAATTTGAGCGTTGTGCAAAGTTGTAGATAACGACGGGATCGGGTATTTAAAGCAAATTTCTATTTCTGTAGCACAGAAACCATTTTTAAGATTGCTGTGGAACAAGCAAGCAAGACATTATCTAACAAGGCATTGTACAGCTATCGGAGTGATATTAATGTATTTCATCACGCGAGACCCGTCTACTTCAGTTCTGGAGAGATGATTGCGATCCGAGAATTTTTGTTAGGACATCATTGGACATGCCGCCAGACATAATCTTGTGAGCATTTTCACGGTCAGCAAAGTCAAATTCATAATGTTTCCTGACGCGGTTGCACAAGCACTATCGAAAGAACTTGAAGTAATAATATTAAATGTTTTACAAGCTGTTTTACGCTGTTTGGCAAATTACCAACCTCAGAGTGGACCAGGGCACCACATCTATGTAGCTTATAGTTATACTGTCTCTAATTTATTATTTATTTTCATCGGGGCGTAATAGAATATCAAAGGAAAATGTAACTGCAGACGATGAGTGGTTAAAAATAATAATCCTAATGCGTTTTGATCCAATAGAGTAAAATAGTGACTATTAAGATAGCTCGTATATTTAGTTAATTTATTTTAAGTTGAATATTAGCTTTGGATCGTGTAACGGGTATATTATTTTGTCACTGCCCTTATTTTATCTATTTTTACATTTGTCCTTACTGAAAACTGATGTACATAAAACCTATGTACTCTTCCAATCGTGTCAGTAACTTGATTCTTGTAGGATGCTACATTTATGCATCGTGTCGACAGTCATTATCTCTGGCTTGTGTTGGACAACGCGAAGCCCGTATTCACATTCGTCGCTAATAATTGTTTTGTGCTTGGAATTTCTTACAACCGAATTACTGTATGAATTTAGCGTAACGCTTGGTGGAACATGCATTGGTTACGGAGTGGTTGCGCCGGTGACGGTAACTAGGTTAGTATGTTGTTGTATTCAGTGGTACTCTCAGGTTTTTGGGAGGGGCACGGTGGATTCTTGAGCTGATTTGAAGAAGACTCAAAAATAATGCACTGAGGAAATAAAACCTTATGAGCCTTTTGGTGAAAAATCACAGTGAGCCTATTCTTAAGCTGTACTACCCTGGCCACTAATAGTACCTAGGGGTTTTGCGCTGGGCCACCCCGCTCTAACTTGGGCTGATCAAGAAATACCAAATTAGCTGGGGTACAGTGCCCATGGGTTTAACAGGGGTGTCGCATAATTTCACTTTGTCATGTTTTCCATGCTATCACAACAAGTATGTCGTTTCACTCACAATTCGTATTTGAGCGGGTCGTACTTCGTTTTACGTAAGAAATTATCGAAATAAAAGAAATATTTAGTTTTTGTTACGTTCGACTGTTTTTGATGTCCCCTCAAAATACCTGTGGGAGCGCGATATCGTGGGGGGCGGGGGACATCGGCTCCTTTATGGACAAGCCAGATGTAAGCCTAGAGTTAACCTGCACCAGTGCAGGAGCAGAACGGAACTAGGCATGAACAGGTAGAAAAGTCACAAATACGTACTATTACTGGAAGAACACGTTTAAGCTATTTTTTACTTATATTACTGCCTTTTGATGGACAGATAAAGTGTTTTTGAAGTAAATTTTGAGAATATTTTGAAAATTTTGCACAAATTTTGATCAGTTTTTATGTCACATGGGGTGATTTTATCGAGCGAAACAAAAAATTTTGCCAAGGGGCAATGAACCGGGCGAGATCAAAATTTTGCCAGGGGCACGAATCGGGAGACCCCGTTTTTGCCAACTCCCCTGCCAAATTTGGAGGCCTTAGGTACTCGTAATGATGTTTATTATATTTTTGAAACGGAGCGAGCGGAGTTTTCTCCTATAGCTTAAATAGCTGCAAAAATCGTACTAATTTCTTTTTTCATAACATAACTCATAACCGGATGTATGGATCTTCGCAATCTTTTATTTGATCACAAATTGAGCCTATTAGTCCTCTTTCATTGGTACCGGCCGACCACGTCTTTCTGGTCAAGGGTCATACTTCGTGAAATTTAGCCACCCGGTTGTTTTATGTCGCGAACTATATGTCAAGATAGAGGCTTCGCAGAGGCCTCCGTACGAAATCAACTCATCACAAGCGATACTTTGCTGTATAGTACTTTTTTGGCAGGCGACTCCCTGGGCCGCCATGGGTCTAAATAGGGTAGGTCGTCCAATTTTTACATAACACCATTTTTTTGCTATTGTGACATGTTATTGCGGGGTACGAGTGTCAAAGCATTCCTGAATAGGTTTTAATCACGTTAAATACAATGGTATCCCCGTATGAGAACTGTTGTTGCTGTATCACAGCCTTCCAGGGTATATGAATTTTTAGGGAGTACCAACCTATTCTTACAGAAAACATTTTTCTGCTTTTGTAGCATGTTATTGCGAGTTGCGATTGTCAAAACATTCTTATAAGATATGTAAGTTTTAAAGTATACTGAATACAATGGTATTGCCGTTGTTGCTGTATTGTATGCTTCCAGTGGAATATTATGATGTGTTTTAGAGTCTGCTTACATATATATTCTCAAAGAACGCATTTTATTGCTTTTGTGGCATGTTATTGCGGGGCGCGTCAAAACATTCTTATATAGTTTTCATGCACGCTGAATGAAATTGTATTACAGTTGGAGACTTGTTGCTGCATCATTTCATTACAGGTTTTTGGGTCGTCTTTAGGGTCGCACCATTTCCACACATAACATTTAAAATAGCACACAAACACCAGTAAAGCTAATAATTCAAGCTTGAAATATTTCGTAGTAGCATGCACGATACTACTCTAAAATAACGATGACACACGTAGAGTGATCGCCAATTATGATGTTATACATTTCGTCGTAGAGTTAATAGTGGTTAGTTATTTTCGTGATTATCCTAGTGTTTATAATGTTTACAATAATTATTGTGTCGAACACGAAAATTATACAAAACTTCAATTGAAACATA
>JASANE010005766.1:0-18476 GCA_030248225.1 Trileptium ribeirensis | reverse complement strand
CCCACGTGTCAAAAACTTTTGATTAACCAGCAGACAATAATACTAAAAAATTGGTATATTCACTCACCATTTCGACTTCAGAAATAAGAAAAAAATGGTTATTGCCCCACGTGTCAAAAACATTTGATTAACCAGCAGACAATAATAGTAAAAAATTGGTCTATTAACTCACCACTTCGACTTCAAAAATAGGACAAAAATGGTTATTGTCCCACGTGTCAAAAACTTTTGATTAACCAGCAGACAATAATACTAAAAAATTGGTCTATTAACTCACCATTTCGACTTCAAAAATAGGACAAAAATGGTTATTGTCCCACGTGTCAAAAACTTTTGATTAACCAGCAGACAATAATACTAAAAAATTGGTATAATCACTCACCAATTCGACTTCAAAAATAGGACAACCATGGTTACTGTCCCACGTGTCAAAAACTTTTGATTAACCAGCAGACAATAATACTAAAAATTGGTATATTCACTCACCATTTCGACTTCAGAAACTGCACTAATCGTTGATATGAATATTGTAATACCGACTTCGACTGGAGCACCTAAAATGCAAACTAATAGGTGTGTGCCTCAAATGTTTGGGGTTGGCTTACTATCATGGATCAAAGAAAAATTCATGAAATTGTTTTTGGACAAGTTTGGCCTTAAATTCGACAATTTAGTAACGCATTTTTCAATACCACTAGGCCTTTAGTGCACTAAATTCGCGAATATTGGTCATGTTGCATTTAATAATGCAAATTTCCAGAGAAAATTACAATTCATAATAGTATTTCACAGCAAACTTTATTATAGTTTCCTAGTTGTGCTTTTCAGGACTTTTGCGAAATTTAAAGGTAAAGGTGTGACGGAAAAAGTTCAGACGAATTTTCATTTGTTTCTAAATTGTATCGTACGGCGCTTACCAGTTACCAGTGTTTACGGCGCTATAGACTAGTGTTTAATACATATTTGGCGTCTGGATCTTTTATTCAGTTTTTTCAACTTTCATTTTTTGTACGTTCTATTTTTTCAATCACCATTAATTAATGTCCAATTTTTATAGTAGTTGGGGATTCCTCGACCGAGGTCCTTAGTATTAGCACAGTAAAGCTTAAATAAATCATACAGAAGTCACTTAATTTATCTTTTAGATCTATATGTGCTTCCTCCACTAGCACCACATATCTTTATAGAAGGTCATGAACTAACACTTTATTAAATCATGTATTCAGATAGGTAAAATATATTTGTTGAAGCTCCCGATTCTATTACACTGCTGAAGTATCACAGGCCCAAATCTCAAAGGCAAAATCTTGAAAACATGATTCTTAAAGCTGAGAACACTAACAAAAACTATGTTCTCCCTTTGAGGCAGTATCCAAAATATATATTCCATTTTATACTGTCTAACCAAGCAAAGCTAAAACATTTGTGTAAAACCAAATTTAAAAAGAAACACGATGGAAGACATTGAAAGTTTAGCTGTATAGCAGTGTTTAAATGTGTATTTCAAATTACAATGTGGAATATTCTTATATACACGGGAACTAATAGTGATATTTACAGTAATAATGGTACACTAAAGCTATATTGATAGCATTGTATCCGGCGTTACACATGCATTTCCGTTTGTTTGATTAATCCCTCTTTACGTATCGCCTATTAAGCTTCCTTAAAGCCGACTAATATATTTGCGTTTTTAATACGAAATGTTACTGTTTATTCTCTAGGTTGAACTTAAATATATATTGGACTTTTTCATAAATATTACCCTGGACAACATTAACTATATATAATACACAACCTGTAAATAAATACACAAAACTGTAAACATAACTTACTTTAGTTAATCTTAAAATTCGGCTAGGTTTTATGGTAAGATTCAACATAGCGTTTTCCGCAAAGGACATTCGTTAGTACATAACGTAGTACTCAGCGGTGCAGACTTGACATAAGCGGCGAAGAAACTATGTGTTTTGCTGCCGCTGAAGTATCAACTTGAATCATAATCTGGCAAAAGCAACAAATCTCACAAGTGTGCCTGCAGTATTGATGAGACATTCAGGTTTTTAACATATTTCACTTTAAAGACTTACACAATCGTAATGGTAAAGTCGGCAGATACTATTGTGCAATGGCACACCCAGGCAGGAAGGGGGGGAAGGGCACGCGGAGCGTGACCGGCACACTCCCTTTAGCTTAAAGTTTTCGGGTTCAGTTTGTGCTCTCGGTACAAAATTTGTAATTCTCTAGTGCGAAAAACAAGGAAATTTTTTAACGACCCTCAGTCGCACAAAAATTTTCACCGCAGCCCGCAATTAGCAAAAATCTGGCTGCGCCCCTGTCGCAACGTTATTCATCAAACTCAAAGATACTATTTCTTAATCAGATAAATCAATACGCCAAGCAGTGTTTAAGGTATTATTAGTCATTTACTTACCTCCATAATTTGGCCGCAGACGCTTATCGTAATTGTGAACCAGAGAGTTGAGAATGTTGGTGATATTCTTTGAATCGATCATTTCACTAAAAGTATATAAATTACATTCCCAAATGTCTGTTAGGCATGAGTGCCACAGCCAAGCGAGGTTAAATATAAGCCACGCAGCTGGAGCCTGCCGATCACTGGAAAATTTCGGGAACTTGCACTGCCGCATCCTTTTACAGTAGTTTTGCACAGTTGCTATGAAACATGTTACGATTAAACCACACCGTAACTCTCGTTCTAGACATTATACAAAAGATTCTATTAATGTTAATCATTTGCTTTGTTCGTTGATTAGCCTAAAGCTTAAGTTAGTATGTATATATATTACAAGGAATACCAAAAAAGACTTAGTTCTTTGTCGATACCTGAATCGGATATAATTTACGGTCAGGCACGCGACCATGCGATGTGTCTATGATAAGTTTTAAACATCACCCGCAATCAAATACTTCGATTTCACATAGGAATATTAAGAAAAAGTGACGGTTTTATATTAGCAAGTCGCCGGTGGCTTGCAACAAAACAGGTGAACCTAAAACAAAAAATTAAAAAATACATACTTTTTGCAGTGTTTCAAAAAACTGTATGGTAAAATCAAACTACGCGTAAGTATTTAAATATCCGTAAATTTTTCATATGTAAGATTTGAATGGCTCCTCTTTTAATATAATTTTACTTCACAGGAGAACATAATCTTTCGAGCACCAAATTGATACGGAAAACGATTTTTTGCTAAAATCTAAAACTGCAATCAAAACCTAAATACTAACGTTTACCACTGGGTTTCGTTTCAAGCTAAAGAAATGTCAAATTTTAAATAAAATTGCAACAAATACATTGATATTATTTATTTAGCTAAAATATGAACTCAGACCGTTAGGCACAATAAATTGCATGGTCCACACAGATACATAGGATATTTTCTCGGAAGCCATATATTTCTGCAATTTTGTTCACAGACAATGCAGAATTCACTAGCAAATGGATGGACAAAATTGATATTTCTGCATTGTCTGTGAACATTGGCGAAAAATCACATATAAAAATATATAAGTGGCGAAAGTTAATACAAATGGCTGTGTTTATAACGAATCCGTTTTTTAGTTAAAATGCACATTGAGTGCACATTCGTTTAGACACTGCAAATTTATCCATACTGAAATAAATATGGACGGAAATACTAAAAATGTCTTTGTAGTGTATTCTGTGATTCGTGTTCAGCGGCCTCGCAAAAAGAGCACTCTCTGTATAACATTTAACTGTTAGACAACTTAAGTGAGTGACAGCCAACTGTAAACGACACTTTATTTAATACTTTCATCCAAGCTATGTTTTACTTAAGCGCATGTTACTAAAATTATACAAAACTGTAAGTGACTTAAGTAATATTCACTTTACTTGTTAGTGAATAGATAGCTACATGCCGAATCACTTATATATAGCTAGAGACTTTGGAACCTCACAGCTGTAAAATGGCTTTATTCACGTGCAGTGGGTTACTGATTTTAGTCGCTTACATAGTACTACTGTCCAGGTGATATATGTGGACTTTGTAGACAAACTATCTGTGAAGGTGGTATGACATACTAAGTAAACATACATACATTGACATATATTTTACGAGCGATCCCACATTTGTCAAGCAACAGTCGCATCAGATCACATCACCACGCAGAAAAAACTATTACCCAGGCTTACAAGGTGTTTATCTTTGAAGGTGGTATGACATGCTAAGTAAACATACATACATTGACATATATCGGTACGAGCGATCCCACATTTCTCAAGCAACAGTCGCATCAGATCACATCACCACGCAGAAAAAACTATTACCCAGGCTTACAAGGTGTTTATCTGTGAATGTGGTATGACATGCTAAGTAAACATACATACATTGACATATATTGGCACGAGCGATCCCACATTTCTCAAGCAACAGTCGCATCAGATCACATCACCACGCAGAAAAAACTATTACCCAGGCTTACAAGCTGTTTATCTGTGAATGTGGTATGACATGCTAAGTAAACATACATACATTGACATATATCGGTACGAGCGATCCCACATTTCTCAAGCAACAGTCGCATCAGATCACATCACCACGCAGAAAAAACTATTACCCAGGCTTACAAGGTGTTTATCTGTGAATGTGGTATGACATGCTAAGTAAACATACATACATTAACATATATTGGCACGAGCGATCCCACATTTCTCAAGTAACAGTCGCATCAGATCACATCACCACGCAGAAAAAACTATTACCCAGGCTTACAAGGTGTATATCTGTGAATGTGGTATGACATGCTAAATAAACATACATACATTGACATATATCGGTACGAGCGATCCCACATTTCTCAAGCAACAGTCGCATTATATCATTTTTAGGCTAAGATAACGCCGTGTACAATCAAAAACAGGTCAATAGTCCGAAATAGACAAATTCCATGTAAACAAAAACTTACATATGAAGAAATAGTATCACAGACGATAGTATAAACAGTGACTGATTCCGTGATTTTGACAGCTTCATATTAGCTATTGTCGTCGTAGATCATTAAACAAATAACTTGTATAGCTTATACGGACGGTTCTAATAATTATACATTGCAAACCGCTTGATTGCTACCGAATTTTCAAATTTAAATGTTGGAATATTTATTATAAAATTAACAGCTAGTTCAATACGCCATTCATGACTATTGTTTTTATTGCATCTAACATGCATAAATCAACAACATTGCACGTAGCAAGGTGCAGTATTTCATCAGAGAAAGCCAATCGTACACCTTGTAGAGTTTAACAACACAATAACTACCAGTGGAACGTTAATTCACGACCTAGAATAACATCTCAAATTATCAACTTTTCAGATTGGTCTATGGTGCAGTTGTTCGTGCGCCTACTGCATATGCGGAAAACTCGATGTTCTATTCCCAGTGAACCTTTGTTTATCATCAGCGGGACTTAAAAAATACATAATCACGACTTAAACGAGGATACGCTAACCGTTTACGGTTTTGAGTTAATTACACTTCGCGCATTAATGATGAATTATCTCGGTATTATAAGTGTCGAACCTCGCACGCTCGGATGAAAATGACGTTTAGTATAAGTTTCGAACCTCGAACGCTCGGTTGAAAATGACGTTTAGTATAAGTGTCGAACCTCGAACACTCGGGTGAAAAAGACGTTTACTAAGCCAATGAGCTATGTTGCAGCTAGTGTTCGGATCCTTAAACCTGTTTACAAAGCGAGCGAACAATGCGCGTACAATCCAGCAATATTCGCCAAATTAAAGTTAGTACAACACATTAAAATGTAATTAGTTTTTGTCGAATAACTGCATGAGTTACAGGGTTGAGCAATGTTTTCTCGGCAAGAACACGTTCGTTCCAAGCTTCAGGGGTTTTAAACACCGTATTATTAATAAGGTAAAATAATTCATACTTTAGTCGGCCGGTATTATTTATTGCTTAAGATATGTTTTTATGATAAAACGGGTGTTAAATCACAGAATTATATGCAAAAAAAATTTGACTTCATGAAAGTAAAGCAAAATATGTATTTCTCTCTATCCATAAACAGTCAACTCATATAACGCCGTGGGTTTAATTCAACGATGATATTTTTTGCGAATTTTGTGCACTAACAACGATAATTGGTAATTCATATAATTCATATATTATTTGCTGCTTAAGATATGTTTTTATGGTAAAACCGCGTTACATCACATAATTATATGCAAAAAAATTGACTTCAAAAAGTAGAGGAAAATGTGTATTTCTCTCTGTCCATAAACAGTCAACTCATATAACGCCGTGCGTTTAATTCAAGGATGATATTTTTTTCCGAATTTTGTGCACTAACAACAACAATTGGTAATTCATATAATTCATATATTATTTATTGCTTAAGATATGTTTTATGATAAAACGGGTGTTAAGTCACAGAATTATATGCAAAAAATTTGACTTCATGAAAGTAAAGCAAAATATGTATTTCTCTCTATCCATAAACAGTCAACTCATATAACGCCGTGGGTTTAATTCAACGATGATGTTTTTTTGCGAATTTTGTGCACTAACAACGATAATTGGTAATTCATATAATTCATACATTATTTATTGCTTAAGATATGTTTTTTTATGATAAAACGGGTGTTAAATCACAGAATTATATGCAAAAAATTTGACTTCATAAAAGTAAAGCAAAATATGCATTTCTCTCTATCCATAAACAGTCAACTCATATAACGCCGTGGGTTTAATTCAACGATGATATTTTTTGCGAATCTTGTGCACTAACAACGATAATTGGTAATTCATATAATTCATATATTATTTATTGCTTAAGATATGTTTTTATGGTAAAACGGGCGTTAAATCACATAATTATATGCAAAAAAATTGACTTCAAAAAGTAGAGCAAAATGTGTATTTCTCTCTGTCCATAAACAGTCAACTCATATAACGCCGTGCGTTTAATTCAAGGATGATATTTTTTCCGAATTTTGTGCACTAACAACAACAATTGGTAATTCATATAATTCATGTATTATTTATTGCTTAAGATATGTTTTTATGATAAAACGGGTGTTAAATCACAGAATTATATGCAAAAAATTTGACTTCATGAAAGTAAAGCAAAATATGTATTTCTCTCTATCCATAAACAGTCAACTCATATAACGCCGTGGGTTTAATTCAACGATGATGTTTTTGGCGAATTTTGTGCACTAACAACGATAATTGGTAATTCATATAATTCATATATTATTTATTGCTTAAGATATGATTTTATGATAAAACGGGTGTTAAATCACAGAATTATATGCAAAAAATTTTACTTCATGAAAGTAAGGGCGTGTTAACACGCTCAAACATTTTGCTCAAATTTTGATCAAATTTTGAGCTCAAATTTTGATCAAAATTTGAAAGCACCTTTTTTGCTTTTTTGGTAAGTTTGAACATGTGAACACTGTTCAAACTTTTCAAGAATACTTCTGTAACCAATCAAGAACGAGAGGTATTACCTGAAAAATTTTTTGCTCAAATTTTAATCGCAAATTTTGAAATATTGCCATTTTTCTTTAAAAATTACTGTCAAATTTTCATCAAAATTTGTTCAAATTTTGAGCTCAAAGTTTGAGCTCAAAATTTGAGCAAAAAGTTTGAGCCTGTGAACACGCCTATAAGCAAAATATGTATTTCTCTCTATCCATAAACAGTCAACTCATATAACGCCGTGGGTTTAATTCAACGATGATGTTTTTTGCGAATTTTGTGCACTAACAACGATAATTGGTAATTCATATAATCATACATTATTTATTGCTTAAGATATGTTTTTTATGATAAAACGGGTGTTAAATCACAGAATTATATGCAAAAAAATTGACTTCAAAAAGTAAAGCAAAATATGTATTTCTCTCTATCGATAAACAGTCAACTCATATAACGCCGTGGGCTTAATTCGACGATGATGTTTTTTTTGCGAATTTTGTGCACTAACAACGATAATTGGTAATTCATATAATTCATATATTAATTAGTAAAATCGTATATATAATTATAAATATATGATATAAATATATATAAAACTTATAGATACAAATATATATAATTATAAATATATGAATAATGTATTTATATATATAATTCTAAATATGATAATGTATTTATATACACATATAATTATGTATATATGCACATATAAACTCACAAATTATATTAATATATGTATTGCATGTGTTGATATGTATGCGCCTCATAGCAAAACTAAGGCCTACTTTAAGGGTAGGACGCCACCTGAGCTATTTTACCCTTTGAGCTCTCACACAATTCCTGAGCAAGTGTTCGCAATAAATCATTTAATTGTAAGTATTTAAAATTAAATTGGTATTGGTTTTCGCTGAGCAGTTTGAAGATTGTGCAGAGATCAAAACGCAACCTTCGTAGTTCGAGTGAATCAAGGTTCAGAAAATCCGTGATTTATAGGGCGCGGGTGTCGTTTTCCCATGGCCATAAACGGGCCTAGTATAATAACGTTGAACACGTTCAACCATATCTATGTCTCCTTGGTATACTGGAAACCATACTGGGTGGGAATATTCCAATAATGTCCGCACATAAATAACATATGTACGTAGTAAAATATCAATGTCACAAGTTATAAAGGAACGAAATAATATATTAGACATGCTATAAGTCTTTGAAGTGATGTTTCTGCAATGTGTGTTACATTTTAGGCACCATCTTATCGTTCGTAACCTGTTAACCACCATTTTATCGTTCGTAACAAAGTTGCATATTTAAGCGCCGTTTATCATTGACGCGGGTTAGATATATTGCTTTTGTTGGTGGCTTCTAAAATTTTTATTCGAATTTATTGTGCATGACTAGTACTATTTCTCACTAAAATTAGTATGTAATAGAAAACATGCATCGTTCAGACAATAAAACAAGAACTCGAAACTGATGTCGACGACACCGATTGTTAATTTTTATGCCACACCTTAAAGTGAAAAATATATCATGGAAATTTTCGAATTGTAGAAATATAATAACACATATTTCACTCAATTTAAATTTACTGAATGGTTAACGTAAAAATGTTAAAAATTTTGCACCTCGACCAACAGGTGTTCCTTCAATTTTGAACGCTATTTGTAAATTTCGAAAAAATTCGAAGAACTTGCAGTCTTATCGTGTTTACACGAAAGAAATATCCGAAATTCAATGTACCGATAAATTTTTGTCAGGGAGTGTGTCTCCAACAATGTAGAGCAAACGTTTTGGATTGCTAACTAACTACAATTTATCCCTCATGGGAAAATGCTGGCTACATCGCCGTATTTACCTGTTCTGGAGACAAACAGACACTCAGCTATTATGATCCACCCAAACACAGCATGGCATACCTTGTCCATGATTATTCGACAAAGTGCACATATAACGCACGCTTTCTCATATCATAAAATAGTAGTATATTTATTCAATTTACCTAAAATAACTTTGTACAGAAGAAATTTCGATGAAAATTAGCTTCGTTATTAAATCCGGACACAAATACTTACAGCTTCAGTAAAAAACCAACCTGCTGTGCGTACGATGCTGTTTCACAGTTTTCGTCTTTGGTTCGACAAGTCACAACAACTTATAACTGCCATAAACATAAATGGGCGAGCTACAAAGCCCAGGGGGATAACAAATTTGGTCCCAAAAATTGTTCAAATTTAGCGTAATTTATGCTTATTATCCTTCGATGTCTGCCTATTTTTACAAAAATTTGTACGTCCGCCTTAGACGAGGGGGCAGCCGGTAGCCTCAGGAAGGATGAGGGTACCGCCCAGGGGTTGGGGTCAGCTAGAACCCGAGTGGCCCGAGCCTGAGGCGGTTATTCCCGTCGCCGCCCTGTGAGCATGTATGTGCTACAAATATATTAAAGCATGGGTTTGTTTCCAGCACCTAAATTTTCAATTTGAATTTAATTTATAAATTGTCAATTAAAAACTGAAGGATGATAAATTATTGTCTATAAATTTTGTAGATGCGAAAATAGACCAAATAAATTTAATAATTGTGGGTTTTTGGCAATTTGATGCACCTACTTATAGAATGCACTCCGTCAATTTTAACGTGCAATGAAGACACATTGATTTTAATATTTTGGAGACAAATGTTTTCCCTTTCGTTTATAAAGTGGACCATTTATTGACAATTTATATCTACAGGCCACCACTGCAAATGCCAGTGACCTCACAATTTGGGAAGCAATTTTTTTACTCAATTTGTAGAAACACGCGTTTTAGTAAAAATCGTTGTGTTTTGTGTTATTTACAAAAAGTACTTCTAAAGACACTCCATTATGAAATGTTTGATGATCTTTAATACTAGGAATACGATACTTTTATATGTAAAGACCTAAAACATTTAATTTATGTAAATAAAAAATTTATGATATATAAATATATGCGAACTATGTTTAAAAGTCGGCAAGAAGTCGACGCCTTCAAATCAATTAAATTTGAGGGTGGTGTATTGGACTATAGAAGTTTTACTTTCTCA
Organism: Trileptium ribeirensis; assembly: GCA_030248225.1. NCBI lineage: Eukaryota > Metazoa > Nematoda > Enoplea > Enoplida > Thoracostomopsidae > Trileptium > Trileptium ribeirensis. Next base: position 7,919 of record JASANE010005766.1, on the reverse strand, counting down.
AAGTTTGTGGTATAAGCTGGCATCTGAATCTCACATGGGCATAGCTCTGTCGAGCTGGAGCCAGCAGAGGATTCAGACTTGCCGTGCAGGTCAGAGCAAAGCTTAGTAAGCAAGCAATATTGCAAATTCAGAGGAACAAAATGTCCCCGACCCCCGAAATACAGGGTGGACAAAATCTCTCCCCACGAAATATACGAAAATTTGACTCCCATGAAATAGAGGGGGGCCCAGGTGATCTTTCCCCCAAGAGATACATGAGGATAGCAGAAAAAGGTACGCGACATCGTTTTCAGCTAAAAGTGGACAAGCAGAAGAATGTCATACTCTTCAGTAAAAATAAAACAGTCTTGATTTGACATACTGTATACTGCGGAATAAAAAAGCATAAAATTCATTCGGCTAAGTTTTTCAAAACCAAGAGTTCATAAGGAACAACGAAGTTCGTTAGTGAGTACGAAAAATATTTTCTTGATTTTTACGTCATGAACACGGACTAATTTGCTGCTGCCCTAATTACAATTTGCTGAGGCTCTTAACCATTGACTTTTGAAAAACTCGTTTGCGGATGCGTTATGTAAGTAGTGTATAAGACAGTAAAGGATAACATGTGCAGTTGCAATGACATGAGCAGGTGATTGATAAGACGTGGTAGGTCTAAAATTTTGGTTGTAGTATAAGAAAACTCATCAAAAAGTCATTTGTGGATAAAATGAGTTAAATTGTTTAAACCTTACCCCAATTTATATCCCAAAGGTACAGGTATACTTGGCTGGCCTACTTTTTTGTGCCCACGCTTGTTGTTCGTAACTTCTTCCTATTGTTTAAACCTTACCCCAATTTATATCCCAAAGGTACAGGTATACTTGGCTGGCCTACTTTTTTGTGCCCACGCTTGTTGTTCGTAACTTCTTCCTATTGTTTAAACCTTACCCCAATTTATATCCCAAAGGTACAGGTATACTTGGCTGGCCTACTTTTTTGTGCCCACGCTTGTTGTTCTAAACTTCTTCCTATGGCTTTTAAAACCTTACCAATTCTGCAAAAAGGTACAGGTATACTTGGGCTGCTGCACCTTTTTGGCCGTCATGCTTGTTGTTTGAAACTTCTTCCTATTGGTTTAAACCTTACCCCATTTGTATCCCAAAGGTACGCAGGTATATCTTGGGCTTGGGTGAATTTTGCGGTCTATGTCTTGTTGTTCGTAATTTGTTCCTCCCATCGTGTTGAACCCTTACCCAATTTATATCCCAATCGTTACAGGTAGACTTGGTCTAGCCTACTTTTTTGCTGCCATGCTTGTTGTTCGTAACTTCTTCCTATTGTTTACCATGTTTATGTATTTCCTTTGGTTCTGCACTAGGGTTAGTCATTGTTCTAATGTAGGCGTTATTTTGACTGATTGGGCGTAAGTTTGAGTCATATGTTCTATCACACAGAATTCGTGAAGTTACATCAATAAGACATTACTTCCAATACGGTTGTGATGCTTCATACACATGGTGAATCTTTGAAGTCCCGATGAGCGTAACAGGTGAGTGCTTCGATTTCTGGGACGAACGTCTGCCTCCCTTGGAGGATCATTTAGCCGGTGGTGCTGTTGGAGGTCGTGAGGTAGTATAAACTTTAGAAATATTTCAGGACTACAATTTTTTTAATTTTTGCAAATTTTCCCTTGATTGTTGAAAATGTTCTCCTGATTTTTAATTATTTTCTCCCAATTCTTGTCTATTGTCACTGGATTTTTGCCTTTTTTGCGTAATACCTTCGACGAACCTTCGCGCGCGAATAGCTTCTCAGGATACAACATAGGATGAACGTAACAGGTGCACATATCTGCCATATAATAAAAGTAAGCCATACTGATTCGAAAGTTTATTTCTAATACCATGCTATCTAAGTTTGGCAATCGTTGGAATGACTGAACCATAAACGCGGTAGTCATTTTGCTATTTTTAGTCAAACAACAAAGATGCCACAGGTCTCGAAGACGATGAGTTGCTCCTTTATTTTTTGCTACAATACCATAATTGTTAGCAAACTGCTAGGAAGCAATTTAGTTGACCTCTATCCATATCGTGTTCCACCAAAGCGACAGCAACCGGGCCTTTGTATCAGCGTTTTTAGTCAAACATCAAAGACGCCACAGATAATCGAAGACGACTGAGTTTGCTCTTTCGATCTTTGGGCGATAACCAGTGATGAGGACAAACTGCCAGGAACATTTTTAGTTTGACTCTGATCCGATATCGTGTTTTTACCTGAGCAATATCAACCGGCCTTTGTATGCTAACGTCTTTTAGTCAAACATCCAACAGATGGCCACAGGTACTCGAAGACGATGAGTTTGCTCTTTTATCAATTCTCCGGCTAATAAACCGAGTGTTAAGCAGAAACTGGCCAGGAACAATTTTAGGTGACTCTCATCCATATTGTGTTTTCACTGAGCGACAGCAACTCGGCCTTTGTATCAACGTTTCTAGTGACAGCATCAAAGTACGCCACCTCGGCTCCGTAAAAGACGATGAGTTTGCTCTTTTATCTTTGCTAGAACGAGTGTTAGCAAACTGCGAGGGAAGCAATTTTAGTTGACTCTATTCATATTGTTTTTTTACTGAGCGACAGCAACTGGCTTTTGTATCTTTAATGTTTTTAGTCAAACATCAAATATGCCATATATTCTAAAGACACCACCAAGGGTCGCTCCTTTTGACTCTTCGCTATAACGCAGTGTTAGCAAACTGCTAGGAACAATTTCATAGTTGACTCTATCCATATACTGTGTTTCTGGAACCTGAGCGACAGCAATCCGGCCTTCTGATCAACGTTCTCAGTCGGATAACACTTAAATATGGCCATATACTCCTGAATATACGTACGTAGTTTGCTCTTTTATCTTTGCTAACTATAACTCAGCGGTCAGCAACAAACCTGCTGAGGAACAATTTCAGTTTGCATCTGATTCCGATATTGTGTTTTTTAATTGTAGCTAGTATAAGTTGCCTCTGGATCTGAAACGGATTTTCAAGTCAAACATCAAATATTGGCCATAGGTTCTTGAAGACGATGAGATTGCTCTTTCATCTTTCGCTAGATGAATCATGCTTACAGCAACTTGCCGAAGGAACAATTTCAGTTGCACTCTATCCATATTGTGTTTCCACTGAAAGCGAATACATAACAATTGGCCTTTTGTATCAACGTTTTCAGTCTAAAAGCATCAAAGATACCATAGGTTCGAAGTTGATCGTGATTCGGTCTTTTATTCCTTTGCTATAACGAGTGTTAGCAAACTGCGAGGAACAATTTCAGTTGACTGCTGATCCAGCATCGTGTTTTTACTTGATCGACAGCAACTGGCTTTTGTATTCAACGTTTTCAGTCAAACATCAAAGACGGCTACAGGTCTCGAAGACCATGAATTTGCTCTTTCATTTTTGCTAGAACTAATGTTAGCAACTTCGCTGCATCTCATCAGGTCAGTTATTCATATCGGTGTTTTTACGAAAGCCAGTAGCAACCGGCCTTTGTATCAACGTTTTTAGTCAAACAACAAAGATGCCACAGGTCTCGAAGACGATGAGTTGCTCCTTTATCTTTGCTATAACCAGTGTTAGCAAACTGCGAGGAACAATTTTAGTTGACTCTATCCATATCGTGTTTTACTAAGCGACAGCAACCGGCCTTTGTATCAGCGTTTTTAGTTAAAATTAAGATGCCACAGGTCTCGAAGACGATGAGTTTGCTCTTTTAGCTTTGCTATAACCAGTGTTAGCAAACAGCGAGGAAGAAATTTAGTTGACTATTTACATCGTTGTTTTACTAAGCAACAGCAACCGGCCTTTTGTATAGCAACGTTTTTAGTCAAACATCAAAGATGCCAGATAGTCCGGAAGACGATGATTTTGCTCCTTTATCTTTGCTATAACCAGTGTTAGCAAACTGCGAGGAACAATTTTAGTTGACTCTATCCATATCGTGTTTTACTAAGCGACAGCAACCGGCCTTTGTATCAGCGTTTTTAGTCAAACATCAAAGATGCCACAGATCTCGAAGACGATGAGTTTGCTCTTTTATCTTTGCTATAACCAGTGTTAGCAAACTGCGAGGAACAATTTTAGTTGACTCTATCCATATCGTGTTTTTACTGAGCGACAGCAACCGGCCTTTGTATCAACGTTTTTAGTCAAACATCAAAGATGCCACAGGTCTCGAAGACGATGAGTTTGCTCTTTTATCTTTGCTATAACCAGTGTTAGCAAACTGCGAGGAACAATTTTAGTTGACTCTATCCATATCGTGTTTTTACTGAGCGACAGCAACCGGCCTTTGTATCAACGTTTTTAGTCAAACATCAAAGATGCCACAGGTCTCGAAGACGATGAGTTTGCTCTTTTATCTTTGCTATAACCAGTGTTAGCAAACTGCGAGGAACAATTTTAGTTGACTCTATCCATATCGTGTTTTTACTAAGCGACAGCAACCGGCCTTTGTAGCAACGTGTTTCAAAAATTGGAAGAAAGCAAGAGAAAAGTTTCGTGAACATCAGAATTCCAAAGCTCATGGTTTTGCTGTGTCGCAACTCTCGTCGAACGTGGAACTCATTGATGTGTCCATGGACAATCAGACGCGTCTGCAACGAGAGACAGCTAGACAATGTTTAAAAGTTATCATCACTTCTCTACAGTGCCTGGCTCGTCAAGGATTGTCTGTTCGAGGCCACGACGAAGAGCAGGGTAACTTTCTGCAGTTGCTGAAATTGAGAGGGAACAAAGTGCCTGAGCTGAATAAATGGCTGTGTCAGAAAACATCACTGATAAGTTGGGACATTCAAAATGAGATACTATTTATGTTCTCCAAATCAGTCATTGACAAAATTAGAGCAGAAATTGGTGATAATATCTTTAGTGTCATAGTTGATGGAACTCAGGATGTGTGAGGTACGGAGCAAGGTAGCATTTGTGTTCGACATCTGGACAACGAATTAAATGTCATGGGACTATATTCTCTCCCAGATACAACTGGCTCAACTATCGCAAATGAAGATGTTTTGATCATATTGCAACTGCCAATCGCTAATCTGCGCGGACGGTCATACGACGGTGCTGCAAATATGAGCGGTAATTATAATGGCGCGCAAGCTTTGTTGCGAATGGCGCAACCCCTGGCGCCTTTTGTTCATTGCGGTGCTCACTGTACAAACCTCGTTTTATAATCAGCAATTATGGAGTCTTCGTACCTTTCTGATTGCATACGATGGGTCCACGAGGTTGACGTACTGTTCAGCAGAAACATGAAAATGTGCAATATCTTTACTGCGCTTGCCAAGAACTCCGACTGGGCATCATTGATACTTCGCCCACTGTATCCAACCCGCTTGACTGTTCGTGCTAATGCTGTTCGGCAAGTCTTAGAAATGTACGACATTATGTGTTCCAGTCTTAGTGAACTTTCAGAGCAAACAAGCGGAAATGTTGCGACTAGGGCACGTGAATTACTGCAACGGTTCGAAAAGTTGGGTTTATAAATAACACTACCAGTACTCGAGTTGCTTGAAACGTTGAACAAGACTTTGCAAAGCCGCAGTCAGACAATATCTGGAATGCTGGCAGCAGTAGAAATTGTTGAGACAGAACTGCAGTCCAAAAGAAATTATGCAACTTTTAGTGAAATGTTTCACAAAGCGGAGCAAAGCGTTGAAAAATATGAACTAGACGGAATCACTCTTCCATGCCAACGACGATAACCGAAACGTTTTGCAGGAGCAGCAGATGCGCATCGTCATAGCACTGCTTCAAACCTCTATAAGACTGAATTCGACAAACTTGTCGATGCTGCACTACTACAGCTCATCGACAGATATGACAATGAGGGTGTGCGGCGTTATCCGAAGCTAGAAGATGTGCTATTGTGTGGAAACATTACCGGTGCGTTATCGGAATATGGCAAGATCCATAAACAATCCTTATCTGTTCTACTTCCAATGTTCCGCAACAAGTATTTTTATTCCAACACATCGGAAGCAGTCATGTTCTTCCGCAGATTAGTGCTTGAGGTACGGCTTCTATTTAATCAAATCCAACATATACTGCAACTGCTGCTTGTTATACCTGCTTCAACGTGCGAGGCAGAGCGGAGCTTCAGCAGTTTACGCCGTTTGAAAACCTGGCTTAGAGCAACAATGAATCAATACGGGTTGAATCACCTTGCCGTGCGCCATACCCACAAGTACCGCATGGATTCGCATGACATTGCGAATATCTTTGAAACATGTATCAATGTCAACGACCGTCGCAAGCAAACGTTGAAAACAAATTTGTAACACTATAATAGTTTTAAGAACCAGTAGCGAAGAACTGTACCAGCCGGTATTCGAACCCGGATGTCTAGCTTGCAATACTGCGCTACCATTACACCACAGGTCCCGATCACAGCGTGTTCAGCTACGCTATATAAGCTAGCGTAGTGAGATGCTACACAACTCCCCTGCGGAGTCGCGGAGCGAGCGTGTTGAGCTCTATCTGTGTTGAGAAACTCCGTGCAGGGGATCACGTCGGGTTCACCAATTGAAAGGATCTACGAGTGAGCATGCATTGGACCTGCCGGGACTCGAACCCGAATTTCTAGCTTACAAGACTAGCGCGCTACCATTACACCACAGGTCCCGATCACAGCGTGTTCAGCTACGCTATATAAGCTAGCGTAGTGAGATGCTACATAACTACGCTTTTGTTCCGTCTGTTTTTTTCTTTACAAATCCTGAGCTTATTATATTTTAAAGTATTAATTTATATCAATACTGATTGTATGTATACACCATTATTTAGTATCTCGCGTAATTTGCTCCTGTTGAGAACAAGCACAGCATAATATGTTACTTCATAGCCGCAATAAAGTCTAAATGAAATGGCAGAGGTATTATAACGCATACATATCGCACGAGCTTCCGATTTCTCTATACAGAATCTAAAGTAAAAAAACATAATAGTATTTAAGTCGTTAACATGTCTACAAATCGCCATAATTCGGGTATGCTTTTAAAATTACTCCAGGTGAAGCAAGATGATACTATAGACTTACACAACATCTAAAGCAAACAATATAGAAATAACGTTTATGGCTTAAAAAATAGGCTATTACCATGGGCTTTTTCCAAAGTCATACACAAAAGACTTCTAAATATAAGTTACGATAGAAAGCTATCGTCGTTAGTTGTATAAAGAGCGATTATAATCTCGTTTTATAGTCGCTTGAGTTGGGAATTTGAGAGTATTCGAATTGGCAAGCACTACCATTGGTAGTGCGGTTTTTGAAATACCTATAACGATCTTTTCAGCTCATAAATCGACTCGATTATAATCTCGTTTTACAGTCGTTTGAGCAGAGCATTTGAGAGTATTCGGATTCGAAGGCACTACCATTAAGGCCGTTTTCGAAATACGTATAATGACCATTTCAGCTCATAAATCGACTCAATTATAATCTCGTTTTATAGTCATTTGAGCACGGAATTTGAGAGTATTCGAATTCACAGGCACTACCATTGGTAAGGCCGTTTTCGAAATACCTATAATGAACCATCAGCGGATAAATCAAATCGATTACAATCTCGTTTTATAATCGTTTGAGCAGAGCATTTGAGAGTATTCGGATTCGAAGGCACTACCATTAAGGCCGTTTTCGAAATACCTATAATGAACCTTCAGCGGATAAATCGACTCAATTACAATCTCGTTTTACAATCGTTTGAGCCAGGAATTTGAGAGTAGTCGAAATGGCAGGTACTACCATAGGTAACGCCGTTTTAAAAATACCTATAATCATCCTTTCAGCTCATAAATCGACTCGCTTATAATCTCGTTTTATAGTCATTTGAGCTCGGAATTTGAGAAGAGCAATATGTAAATGAACCAAGTACATAC